>RJJA01000582.1:0-24666 GCA_003724045.1 Lepidurus arcticus | reverse complement strand
CAGAACACCACGTCATCCACAACTCACAGGGACTCCCTGGCACAGCTTATTCGACAGTTCATCCTGTCGTCTTGTTTATCACTTGGATATCATTTGATAGATTTTTACTAGCCGTCTTTTCGGCTATCGGTCAAGTCCGTTTTCTGTTTTATATCAAATAGTTTTGGGGCTTACCGAATGGCATAGTTCCCGATTTGAAAAAGTGGAAGCACTGGTTAAAACTGTCGTCTTGTATTGTAAACAATCCGTCCTTGTAACTCACGAGTTATTTTCATGGCAAAAAAATGACTGATAATGATTCTGAAGTAATCGTTGTGATCCTTGGTATTGTGATCCTCGGGTGTTGTGATCCGTGGTCAATCCCCTTTTGGTATGGTCCAGCCACCTTTCTTTTTACCTGCTATCCATAGCTGACAGCAAAAATTACACCTTCACCGGCGTATGCTGGTGTTGGCCCAAAGGCAATCCGCGCTGAAAGGGGGGAAGCGTTAGGCTTACACCTTCACCTCTCTCATCTTCATGCTACGACGGTTCCCTTCTAAGATTCTAGGAAAAGCACCTTTCTGATCCAAGCTGGGAATTAACCTTCAAAGCAACTCCGGCTTTCTCCAATCAGGCGTCGTGGGCCGCATAACATTTCACCTTAGTATTTAAGGTCAGCATGACTAGCTCTCAGGGTTCAGTTATCGGCAAGCAGCCTTTCACACTCGTGCTCGCTCTGCCGTACACCTGTCGTTGGCTCACCCGGCGAACTTAGAAGCCTGCCACCGTCTTTCCCCCACCCACCCTCATCCTCTCTTATCTAACTTACCCCCTTCACTAACTTTGGACTCAAGATGGAGGTGGCTCTGGACCCGGGACTTCGTCCCCTGGGACCAGAGAGGAACCCCATCGAGGAGGCCCGGAATTATGCCATAATCTCTACGGAAGTCGTGGGTCTAACTAAAAAGTCCATTGTGGGTCAATTAGCTGCTGAGCCAGCCATAGTCCCCTCGTAAGCGCCTAGGGCCTGTTAGATCACCAATCTGAAAGCCCCTTTTAAGGGTAAAAAAATACCACTGGACCCAATTGCTACGTATCATTGTATAGCAAGTAATATGAAAGGTACAAAACATCTAACGGTAAATTGAAATCTTGACCAGCTTCGATGTGCACTAACTTTCTTGCCATAAGTTAACATCTCGTATTATCAACGAAAACGAATATCCATAAATATCCATTTTCACGGTTTCATCATCTTTTCATGGTTTAGGAATGGGTCCATCAGCTTCATAAATCATCGTTTTTCTGAACTCTTCTCGACGTCGTCTACTCAATGACTACAAGTTTTGTTAAAACTTAAAACCTTTAAATATCTACACTTACGCGTCTATTTCCTTCCGAAGTGCTCCCATCTGACGAGGCAGCCATATTCTCTTCTAAATGCAAATCCGCTTCACTTTGATCCGATTCCATTTCCCGATATAACGCCAACAACTGATCATTCAACAAGGCAGGCTAATAAAACAACACAAAATTATCAATCAAGCCACCAGACTATTTGTCTCAAATTTACTTGTTGTAATCGAGATAATGCTTGACGATCTGCTTCCAATACATCCTGCAACTCTTTCCCAGGGACTTGATATTGAAACGTGAATTCTGGTGTCGGATTCACATCTTCCATCCAAGGCGGAGTCTAAAAAATAAAAAACACAAAACAATTTCAAATTCCTACTTCAATCCACTTCAATAATACCTTATTACGACGCTTAGGTGCAGCCTCTTTTTCTGTTTCCCACGGCATCATCTAACCAACCAGAACAAGAAACTCAATTAATTCTACAATCTAAGAAACACAATCTAGAAAGAATTTACCGTCGAAGAATAATTATTAGCTTCTAGATTTGAAAAGTTATTTGATCCGTGGCTTTCCGTATAAATGCTGCCATAGCTCGTATCCCTGGTTTGATCATTCCCTTGTGAAGTACTCGTACTAAAATTATCAAAAAAATTACGAAATAAATAAAAGAACATTAACAGTAATTCCGCAACTAATTTAAAGAATACCTTACCTATCCAAGTAACTTTCCGAGCTTTCTGGCCAATGATTGCTCCTTTCCCAGCTCTCTGGTCCCTGACTAGTACTCCTATCTAAGGTAGTAAACCTTGATCCCATTTCCTGATAAACCGAAAGATTTTGAAATTATTTTGGGCAAATTAAAAAGTAAATCGAGTAAATTACCACACGAATATGTCCAGAGATATTACTCGCTCCTACAGAACCAGGCTCGACTTTCACAGAAGTGGCTTCCGACGCCGGTCTGGTTGTCGACAAGTTTGCACCGTCCTAAACAATCCGCAAATCCAAAATTACCCTAAAAATCCTCTTAAAAAATAAGATCAATTGTACCTCTGGCTGTTTCGAAGTTGAAGGCGTACACATGCGCCGTCCATCGAGTCGTTCCCGTATGCCAGGTTCGGGACTAGAGCTGCGGCTGTGCAATGCACTCGCATTCTGCGCAGGTGTACTTGCTAACAGAACGCTTGATAATGTATTCATTCCCATCATAACATGTGGTTGCAGCATCATGGGCATCATCATAGGCGCGCCAAGTTGCCCATATCCCATTGGCTGGTACATTACCCCCGGCATTCCAATGCAGGGTACTGTAGAGTACGGAATAGCCCCCGCATTAAAAGGTTGCAAACCTAAAATACACCAAAAAGATACAACTTCGTCCAAAAGATAACTGTTAAAGAGTTAAATACCAGCTTGAGGGATGAAAAAAGGCGCTGCGAACGGTATCGCGTTCACTGGCTCTGATAAACGGGGCTGTTGGGTCGGCGCAGGCGTCATGTAGTACGTCGTAAGGCCCGGAACCGAATTGGTGACCGTAACGGTCGTAAGTGGGCTTCCTAAGCCACTTCGCGCCACTCCTAATCCTACTGGAGCAGTGGGGATGAGTGTCTGGCCAGTAGAAATGGGATCGGTCCCGCTCATGCAAAAAGGAGGCCATAAATTGACTGGGAGTAACGGAACAGCCACAGGAATCCCCACAGGAACAGTCGAAAGGGCACCGTGCCTTGGATTTGGACTGATGGGAGACGTGGGCGTTACAAATGAATCTCGGTGAGGATGCTTTTGCACGTTCCCATTTTCCCAAGATGCTGCTCCAGTACGTTTTAGTCCATGTACATCCTAAAAAATAAATAAATATAAAATTCAAATGTTTATTTGTTAATGAACTTCAATTCGAATTTAAGAGCCAATATTCTTACAGGGAGGCGTGGTATACGCTGGGCGCGGTCTGCGAGACTGCACTTATTGCGTAATTCACGGTGATGTTGCATAAACTCTTTTTCCATGTCTTGATTATGCCTAAAATTGATTTTTTAAAAAATACATAAAGAATGGTTTAATTTCATGACTAATATGTGAAAATTGGAAGTAAACATTAATAAATTACCTTGAAAGAAGGATTGTGGTGAGGGCGGGACCAGGGTACTTATCTTCCGAGGATGAACTATTGGTTCTATGTTCCATACTATTCGAACTGTTCCTAGAATTACAGTTTCTATTAAGAGGGAACGGTAAAAACGCACGAAATTACTGCTTATGCGAGCTTTTTAAGCTGCTATCCCCTTGCGAAGTGCCACTTTCTCCTCCCCGCCTTCCTTCTTCCTCTGAACTCGTATTAGGGGTTATTCTTCTCTCGGGTTGCGAGTCATTTGAGCTACGTGAGGGCATTGTCTTGGGTTGACTGGCGAAAAACCTAAGAATATCAAATACAAATTAATTAGAACTTCACGAACTCAAAAGTTTAGAAATTAAATAAGTTCACGAACCGATCAATGTTTTCTTTATAATTCAAGTGAGTATAACTCAAAGGAGCTTCCGAAGAGTTGCTTCCTGGACTGGAGTTTCCCCTATGAGGTGAAATATCGCCAAATACCACCGACGCCCCTCCCTGCATTAAAAAACAAAACAATGAAAAGGATTTTGAAAAACTCAAAATAATTACAGGAAAGGTGATTGGGCTCTGTGATCCGCCTGATTTGGCCACTTCGTCAATCAAACTGCCCATAAATATCGCTAAATCCTTTCGTCGACGCGTAGCGACACCCATAATCTCAACTTCCTATAGAAAACACAGAATTAATTACAAACTCGAGCTTAAAAAAACTATTTTAAATTCACCTGTGGAGGGTTATCTACTGTACAACCGTATAAAGTATTCTTAATCTCGTTTTGCAAGGCTAAAATCACTTCGGATTGTTGCTGTGACACTGGAGTACCAGGTTCGCTGTCCGGTAACGCAAACACATCCGGATTCGAAGGTCCCTGACGTTTTTTAACTGTTTATTAAGCAGAGAAACGGGATAAAATGCACGCTTTACTTCTAAAACTCGGTGTTGGCCCACCACAAACTCCACTTTCTTCGACCAAGGATTGACAAAGCAGGACCAATCCGTTTCTAGGAGCACGTAGCAACCGTTATGGGCTCGGATATGATAAGGTTGAGATCGAATGAGTTTCCCTTGCTTCGCCAGAACTAAAAAAAAACAGGAAAACTTATTAGGAAATGCTACTTATTTTTTTTTATTATTTTCTTTCACCAGTGGCGTAGATTTCCTTTAGAACTGGCAAATCGTTCGGGTGATAAAGGTCAAAAACTGAAGTTCCTAGAAGATCTTGGGGTAAATGCCCCAAGTACGGCACACAGCCCATGTCCACTTCACTGAATAAACAGTTTCCAGTGTGCCTTAAGGCGAAATTCCCCGCCAAATTCTTCTGCTTGGCCCCTACAAACACAAAACTTGTTAAAAATGATAACGAAAAGGATAAAAAAGGCTTACCATTGTATGCGGAAACGAGGCGCGTGGCTTGGGCGAGAAGATAGTACGTGGAATCCTCTTCTGAGGCTTCGGATTCCAAATTATGCTTGCTAAGCTGCTCCTCTACAGTTACTTGCACTTTCTGCAGGCTTAAAACAACTCGGAAAGGCAAGTACGACAACTTCTTCTCTTTTACCGCAAAGCCAGATGATCTGAGACCACGATACATCCGTAATCTGCAACAGAGCGTGTTGGTAAGGGTATCTTTGGCTGTTTTGTCATTGCAATCCTTCAAAACGCTCCCTGGAATGATATAAAACGCAACTTAACACGATTTCAAAGTCAAGAATATATAGAAGTGTACTCTGTTGGTCCAGTCGGCGCGCAGAATTGGCCATAAGGCCCGCAGTGAGCTGATTGGTGAACACCAATCTATCTTTCGGGTGGAGGAAATCCAACATCGACCTTCCCATCCACATTTCAGGAGGGAAACCCAGCGCTTCATACAATCCTGAAGTTACGAACGTTACAACTCCGTCTTGTAAGCTCACAGCAGCCACAAAAGAATCCTATGTCGTATACGAAAAGATAATAAGTCAAATTCGCAAGAAATGGATGGAATTTTCCACAATTGACGGTCATTTTTACATTGCCTTTGGCGCTTGGGTCGTCTTCCAAGTACGTAAAGTTGGGGAAAACCTCTTTGAGCAAAGGTTCTTTCAGAACGGAATGGCAGGAAACAGAACTGTGTTCGGATCTCGCTCCCAAGGGGTTTCCATCAAGGGGCGAACTGGGCTGAGTTTGGGTGACGTTTTGCAAGTAATCCAAAGCTCTTGTCAAGGCTGCTACTTGCAAAGCCCGGTTCTCTAAGGTGGTGCTGGACGGTCTAGACGGTTTGGAAGCCACTGATGACGTGGTGGCACGTTCCACCTTGAGTCCTGCAAAAATCGGGGGAACATCAGTTTAAAATGAATTTATATAAGGTTGCTCCTTTTCTTCGGAAATATTAGCTCAGTTTACCCGTTGTGTTGACCGTAGGGGAACAATTAGGGACTGCTGTACTAGCCACCATTGGCTGCGCAGCATTACTATCGTGAGGCGCATTTGAAGGCTGGATTAAGTTGGATGGAGGGGTTTTAACCGCTCGGCCTCTACGTTTCCTGACTGCCCCTTTTTCCTTCCGAGATTTTGGGCCCAACTCCGTTGTTCCCGCACTATATAATATGATTGGAATATTCTAATGTAGTGATTGTAATTTATTTAGTGTTATAGTTGGTATACATGGAATGCGAGATAGAAGTTTGCTCAGTACTGGCATTGCTCCCAGTACCACTACTTCTGCTCTGTTGGGATTTACTGCTTCCACTAAAGGACGAGAAATAATGCTACATTAACAACAAATATTCTAGACTGTTTCACAAAAAAAACTAAATTGTCATAAATAAATAATTATGTACAAATAACACATTTCTACCTCTTGAAGGAGTGGCTGTTGTTAGATCCATAAGCTGAATCACAAGCTTTACTGCACAAACTTTTAATTTCGCTTGTTTTGTTTTTATTCTGTGGACCATTTGGGTTCTGACACTGTAATTCCTCTTCAGTGGCCATGATCAAATTAATTCTATACAACTGCCACGTCACACGTTTACAACGCACTTCACATTTCTAATTTGCTTTAATTGCTTAAGCTTTCTTATTAAGCTTAGGGTATTTCCATTGTTGCAACTTTGATTTTAAAAAATCTTGGTTTATCTCTCGCAAAACACCACAAGAACAACGGACTAGACTGAAGGTCTTTCTGTCCTCAGCGATTTTCTTGCGTTCTTTCTCCGTGTTTGCCATAGGTCAACAGCATAGTCACGTTGCAAGACTGCACGTCGCACATGTCCCTAGGCGGAGCTTAAATTGCTCTCCTTTCTCCACTCACGGGCCCTTGCACGTGACGTTACGGATACTTTAATCAAACGGGGAAAATACGACTTAAATTACAGAAAATCATCAACTCCATGACGACTCTTGTTAAGAGAGAAAATACCCAAGAAAAGGATTTTTTCTTAGAAGGATTAAAGTCAAAAATGGTCCTGAAACCTACAGAAAAATTAAAGAAAGCCCCTCAAAAGGCTTCTCTTGCATGACGGATTGACTTCTAAAAATGGATCAAAGGGGAACCTAAAAGTAGTGGTCCATGGTAACAAATTTGCTCAAAAGTGTATGTCTCAATACAACTAGGAGAGAAATGAGGAACGATTTTAAGGACGACAATAAAAACAAAAATGAAATAGGGAAGTGGAAGTTGCTAGAAAGGGGCGGTTTCTATTCGGTCTCGAATCCCGCCAGTAGTGACTTGATAAGGCGCTTGGGCAATAGGAAGGTGTGGCGCTTTGCACAATCCAGCCCAGCGTAGAGAATTCTGTAAGGATAAAACCAATCGCATCGAAGACGCAAAAGACCACAATTCGCCCAAAGCCGGTACCAAGGTTCCTTCACCTTCTTCATTAAACGTAGTGGTCATTTGATTCGTAATTACGACCTAAAGTTAAAGAAATGTGGCAATGAATATAGATAAGAATAAAAAATAAATATAAATGTAAAGTAATTACAGCGAGATTGTACTTTTGGCAGAGAGAGTTTAAAGTGGCAGATAACTGGAAGAGTAATTTGATTCTACTTTTCGCGTCTTCTATTTCGTGGCGAAAATTGAATGCAATGCTATCGATGATAATCAGTTTTATCTACAAAAAAAAAAAGATGTTTACGCAGGTAGAAAGCATCCCGGGGATAGTTACGAGATTGTGGTTTGCTATAAAGCGGTCTAGCAAGTCAACAGCGTGGAGAAGTTGCTCGTAGTCTCGGCAACGGTAACAATAGATGCCCTTCAGGATGCAGTCAATAGTTAAATTTCTGACGCAAGCTGGATTTTTCGTTTGAAGTGCCAAATCCTGACAATACTCCACACAGGCTTCAGCCATGCCTTTTCAATTGTAGAGTATTAGAAGTACAATAATGGTATAACTAGTTTAAGTTTACTTCGGATTCTTGGTAGCGAGAAATTGCCTTCGGCATCGATGAAAACCGCTTCACCTTGACATCCACCGAGTTCTTTCGGTATCTGAACATCGACGCACAACTGGAAACTATAAAAGAACGTCGTTTCCATTATTATCGATCTCTTAATTTTCCACGTCTTTCACCATAATTGAGTTTTGCCGACGCCGGCTTCGCCTGCGACTTCTGTAACTCTTCCGAGGGAGATACCACCGCCCAAGATCGTGTCTAATTCTTTGCAGAACGTTACAATCACACGCAAATAATTTTCTTCTTCCTAAAACGAGATATACAGAAACGATAACGAAATATTGGATTACTACTTCTAACCAGGCAGCTGCTGACTTGCAGGAGCTCAAAACGGGACAATTCCTTGCGTTTTGGATCACGTCTTTAACCATTTGAGCTTCTTGGATCGATAATGAACTTTCTGAAAAGATTGCGTTAACTTATTGTACACAAAATAGCGAAATTTATACCGTACTTTGACCGAGTTGAATTGTTTCCAAGCTATCTATTTGGGATGCGAAGATAAAACCATTTTGTAAAAGCTTCGATTTGACTTCTATAGAGAAGGGGAGATAACTTAATGTGCGCTCCATTTATTAAAATAACTGAAAAATAGCACAACAATTTGTTGTTAAAAGTTAATTGTTCGGACCTACACGTGAACGCACTTACTACTCAGTTTGAATTTTGGCGCAAAGAAAAATACAAAAGCAAGACCCAATGGGATGGCAGCGGCGGCTTGAACCTTATAGCGTTTTTCCTTAGGAAAACTGAGTTCGGGTTAGGTGCTGCACTTATGGCGTTTTCCTTTGGGAACTCCCAAAGGAAAACGCCATTAGGTTCTTCGGGTTAGGTGCTTCCAGTTTTCACACCATGACGTCACAGCACTGTGCTGGTTCCTAGAACGCAGTTCAAAACAGAGACTAAGGAAACGCGCTGGTTCCGTGCTTGTCTGGTAAACATGGAGGAATTCTTTTTATTTCAAGATTTTGTGCGCAATAGGGATGGTAAGCCAAGCATAAAGCGGGATAGAATTTCTGTGTAGAGCTGAAAGTTGAAATTTCTTCTTAAAGAAGAGAAATTAGCACTTCATATTTCGCGCGTAAACAAACAGCACTGAACTTCCTGCACCTTCAAAAAAGTAATGGCGTTTTCCTTTGGGAGCCCTGGTGCAACACTTATTTTTGCCCTGAATGCCACAAATTCACTGTTGCAACAGTGAATTTGTGGCATTCAGGGCTCCCAAAGGAAAACGCTGCATAAGTGCTGCAAAACTCGCCCTTTCCTGCACTTTACTTGTGCTCGCTCCCCGTGAAAACATGCCCAGCGCCAGAGAACTCGCGCCGGCTTCCCAAGGAAACATGCGGCTCAGTGCCGAAAAGTGCAGCACCAGTTTTCCCAAGGAAAAACGCTATCAGCTTGAACGACTAAAGCAACAAAGATGGCGTCTGGCGGTAGCAAAGGTTCGCCCCGTGAAGGTGTTAATTTGCCACTCGCCCGTGTTCGCACAATAATGAAAAGTTCACCGGATACAGCTTCGATATCACAGGCTGCCCTACAGATTGTCGCCAAAGCCGCGGTAATTATATTTTCCTGTTTAAAACATCTCAATTCCACTCTGAAAAACAAAACATTCCGATCATAATTCTTGATAGCGAACCGTGTATCGAAGAACTGCAATTCGCTATGTTCGTCGTTGACGGTTCAGGAAATGGCGCCATGTTTGAATCAAACCAATTTTTTTTACTTCCGTAGGAGTTGTTTATTCAGCATTTATCCAAGGAAGTTCTCGAGGAAACTAAAGACAAGAAACCAAAAGAACTCTCTTATAACGCCTTAGCGGATTTTATCCAAGAAGACAGTTCCTTAGAATTTCTACGGGGTAAAAGAAATACTCCCGAACGATTGAATAATGTGCTAATGATTTTAAATGATTAGATATCGTTCCGAAGAAGATTAAGGTAAAGGATTACTACACTGTTATGAAAGACGCAGACCAAGAAGATTATTAGGTTCATTGAGTTCATTGCCTTGTACCACTTTCCTTGCATAACGAATGAATTAACCCTGTTCCTCAGTACATGATATTTGCCCTTAAGCTCTCTCTTGTTTGTTGCTTCATCTTCTATATTGGAATTTTTAAACTCTATTTAGGCCGTGACCTTTTCGGCTACCGCCCTTGAAATCCTTTCTATGCCTTCTTGTTTCAGTGGTTTACTAGCACCCCGACAATCGACAACATGTTGAGCTTGGAGTTTGTTCTCCTCTGTGTTGTGCTCGTCCGGTTCTCTTCAGCCATGCTAGGTAACTTAACTTGGTTTTGTAAGAAAAACACGCAATCCTGTGTTGCATACGTGCCCCTTTTCACGTAAACTACCGTTATTTTGCAGATACCTCGATATCTTGCACGGACACCGACTGTCCTATAGGTTTGGAATGTGTTATTCCAATGTGTATGGTCGACCCTTGCTTCCCTATACAACCTATTTGCCTTCCGCTTAATGCCCTAGGTAACTCCTGAGTCAGAATTCGCAAGTGAAGAACCTTTTTGCGCTAACCTGCTAATCCCTTTTCACCCCAGAAACTTGGATCCTGGAGCAAGAGCATCACGTGATTGATCATCACCAAGTGACCCATCACCTGAAAACGGTCAAAATAGACGGAAAGCCTGTGGGTACATCGAAAGTAGCGTTACATGATCACCATCATTTGAATCTACGAAGTGATGGACCTGCTTCGCGACGGTACATGCTATTCCGACCCAAGTCTAGATCTGCGCCTACGTCTACGTGACCTTCAAGTCATGTTCCGTTTCCAAAGGGGTCATGGATCATGAGGTCAAACCAAAGTTGCCCCATCTATACCCTCCCCTCCCGTTTCAGCCCTTTGTTTACCTCCAACTCCCTTTTAGTTATGTTCTTGACCGGTTAGCCCGTCCCCCTTACCCTATACTTCCTTTTTATAAATATGTAGTATCGTCGAGAGCGAGTATTTAACCATTACACAAGTGCACGCTGCCAAAGCTAGTTTTACTGTTTACCAAGACGAAAAAATAATTTTACTAAATGTTGATCCAACAGCCGTTTAGAACCTTTTGCCTAATGTCCATGTTGATGTGTTCCCTGTGTTCTTCTTCTTCAGCATCGCACATGACGGGTAACATTCTTTAGTTTAGTAAAGACTGCAACTGTATCAGTCAACCCAACAATCAATCCAATCCTTTTCAATCCAACAACCAATTCAACAATCGGCCCCAAAGTTGCATTTCCTTAAGAGAAGAAGAAACCATCAGCGGTTCAAAAACGTTAATTTTCTTGAACTCGTTCGCTTTCGATGAGCCGTGTCTTTCAGAAAAGGGCGCGGCTAGTTCTTTTCAGCCAATGAATGTTCTTTTAGCTTAACGAAATCAAACTGAACCCAAATTTGGTGAAAATTGTGTTGGAAAGCACGGATATTATAATCTTTGGGATGTTTGGCTTGTTAATGAGAGGAAGTTTTGGGTTATTTCTAGCCCAGCCTCAGAATTTCCCAATTTTAATGCGCCAAGTTATGTTTTTGAAGACACAAGCATTTCTTGCACGGATACGGATTGTCCCGAAGGGATGGTGTGCATACGACCGACCTGCCTCAAGGATCCAACCCGATTAATCCAGCCCATTTGCGTGCCTGAAGCGAGTGTAGGTATGTGTCCAAAACAAGTCCGAGTATTCACCCCAAACGTCACAAATTCATTTACAAAATAAACAAATTGCTAAGGCCAAACTTTGTCCTAGAGGCCAGAACTGGCGTTCGTCCCTACTATTGCCCGGATTGGTTGCATAGTCACCGTAATAAACATAGTGTGAAATCGATTCGGTGACATTTGTATTTCCGTATTTATACACCTGAAGTACCCAACATCTTTATAACTTTTCTTTTACTCTTCCTGCATACCAGGAACAGTCCATTTCCATTGCCTTCCGACTGAGTACAGTTCCTATTACAATACAAACATTTAAATTACAACTAAAACTTTTCTGAAATTCTTTAGCATTTACTTTTAATGCATCTTGAAAGCGTTCTTCGCCTTCTGCAACCAATTCTTGATACCTGCGATACAATTTCAAGGCCGTACGTGCATCTTCCACAGAATCATGAGTAACGGATTGAATTTTCAGCCCTATAACCATAATTTTGCGATTAAACTCAATCAAATAAAAAAAAGTTTTGTTTTACCCAAGAAATGCCACGCAAGGAAACGTAAGGAAACCATTCGCTGATTGGGTAAATGGAATAACAGTACCGTGTCAATAACCTGACTTGATGGTATGACCAAATTAATCACCCTAATTCAAACAATTCAATTTGTAGCAAGTAAAAGTAAAAATTGATAATTTTAATAAATAAGACAAATTATTATAACTTTATAAGAATTTTAGCACAACATAATTTCAATTTTACCTGAAATCGTTTTTCAAGCCATGTCCTACAAACTTAACTCCATTGTCCAATAGGAAACGTAGTTTCAGGTACGTGGATTTTAAAGTCGTCAAATGTTTGGACGAGGAAGTAATATCCAAGTCTCCTGGTTGGATTCCAGAAAATTGCGTCAAGTAATCGACAACCTGATCTTGTGTCGCAATATAATCATCAATAAAAGGCAATCCTTCCAACTGTCCTTGTCTAGAACCAAAAACATACAGAATACCCAGGCGAATATTAGAAATAAAATTCTTTCGGTTCGACTGCGTCCATTTTTAGCTAAAAATTAGTTATTTTTCTTTGGCCAAAAAAAGAAGAAAAAAGGACGAGCAGAGAAAAAAGCAAGAATGCACCTGGAATACTCCCGGCTGGTCCAATGCGTTTCATGAGCCCGTATCCTGTTCACAAAAGAAGCAAGCAAAGAAAAAAAGGACACCTCAACAAAGCATCCAATCCACCCAACACTTTTACCCAATTATATAACCTGGCAATACTGTAAGAAAAAATTCCCACATTTTGTCGAAGTTTGCATACCAAGGGAGTCTTTCTAGCCATTAGAATGTAGAATGCGATTAGAGGATAGGAAAAGTACGAGTTATTTAAGCATAACAAGTAGCTTTTTTGAGAGATAGTTAACGTTCACAACGCTTCTAACCAGGCTTAAAACGTTCCAAACTTACCCTCGGATAACCGTAATCCTAGCAACGGACATTTGCGAAGGTTTGATTGTTGACATTTTCCCGTCACTTCGTAATTCTGCTTCTTCTTGGTTTAATGTCACGAATTCGGCGTCCATAGCGACTAAATCCCCTAAAAAGATGTAAAATAAAAATAAGTTTACTTAGATGATTTGTTTTAAAACGTATTGTAACTGTTACCTTTGCCTGGTATTTCATCTGTTGCTAAAGGTAAGAAAGAAATCCTTTGCTTGCCTACCGACTTCTGCGCTAAAGACTTATCTTCTTTGAATACATCCACAGTAATGGGATTTGGCATCAATTCTGGTGCAGGTTTGCTCTTTTCAGGTGTCTTGGGCGGTATTTCTTGTTTGCTGTACAAGAGAATGCAAGGGAGTTTGTATTCGGCCTTAAACCATAACGCTTCTTGTTCTGTAATACCCGTCACACTAACAGAAAACAAAAATATTAAAAAAAAACGTTACTTCGCATGTTTAAAACTCATTCAAATAACTTAAGGTACAAAAATGAGCAAAATTAAGCACTACACTACCATAACTTAGCAAAAGTAAAGACTACATTTTCATGAAGTGACGAAGCGTAAATGCGTAAATGAAGTGAGCGTAAATTAGCAAAAAATCGGCAGAAATTAGTGAATATTTACCAAAAATCGTTTAGAATGATCCAATCCAATTCACTAGAAGCTTCACTCGCGGTTTGATCGGCCCCAACGTACGTACAGGCGACCAAATTGCGTTTTTCGACCTTTTTAGGGTCATCTGTCAAGCAAACCATGGCTGTTAAGCGATACTGGGCCCAATCTGCTAGTTCATTTTCATGCGAACGTTGGCATTCCATTTGTCCGTCCTTTAAACGCATGGCCAATGTCTGTGGCACCCAGGAAGGTCCTAGTTTCATGTCCCAAATCTTGGCTTCGCTGCTCAAAACTACCAAAACGACCAACCGAATCCAATAACGTAACTCCAATTCTCAATAATTACTTCAGATTTTGGGTTCAAATTACCTGAAATGGGACTATGCCAAAAGCGACAGTTAGGTCGAGCGCAATTAGCTCCGTATCGACATGGTTTAATCCCAGATTTATTCTCAACTTCTGCGACTACGGGTGCTTTTTCGACTCGCACGGGCCCTAGTTCATCATCAGTAAGTTCTAATGCTAGTAACTGGACCCTCCAGAAGTGGACATCTTGAGCGTTATCATTGCCGCAATTTAAAACGAGTAACGGCGGTAAAGTCAAGGCACGACGCGACTGTAAGGTCGGCTGATACTTTTGGCACTTGTCGCACCATGCAGGCGTTGTAGTATCGCGACTCAAACTGCGCTTAAGTACATCCTCAAAGCTCACCAGAGGTGGGCTTGAACCTAACAAAATAAATTTTAACAACGTATTTAGAAAAAACTATAAATTTAATAAATCTATACAAGGTATTACATTGATTTTAAGAATTAAAAATTTTAAAGAAATTAAACACTTTAGAGAAATTAAACATATTGTCACGGCTATATTTCGCATTGCTTGCTTTTCTCATGCTTCGCTTGACTTATTTAGTTAGATCAGCGTAATACCAGAGGATCCATCCGCCTGTGTCCCGAATTACGCGTCCTGTACGGATACACCAGGCAGGATGAATCCCTGAAGGCGAGGATGATGTTTTAGTTAATCCTGGAAGTCGAGTTTAGAGAGTCGAAGGGTAGAGTCTTTGGTAGTGTTGTATGTCCTAGTCCCCTGTTCTCTGTACAATTAGTCCCCCTTAACTTTACCGCTGTGTTTAACCGAATACAGTTCTGTAAATCCACCTTTCTCGAACTTTACTCCTAATTCTTGACAGATTTGATGCCCTGTCAGAATTGGGCGTGACAATATTAAGAAATATAATGAAAGGAATAAATTAATAAAATGAAGAAAAATTACCTTCAGAATCCGGATACGCCAGATTAGTTACCAATAACGTAGACTCTTTAGAACTTTCAGTGTAGCAGCGAGTACAGCGATTCGTATGCAATTGTTGCATTCCACACAGCTCTGTAATAACCGAACACGTGTTTCGACTCTTTTCACGAATTTCCACATCTTCTTTTAGATCTTCTTTTACATCCTTGTCTTGTTTCTGTTCTTCTCCTTCCAGTGGAGGAACCTGAGGCTCTTTGTAGTCCAGAATTTCTTCCACTAATGCCACTGTCAGTCCATCAGGTTTCAAACCTCCCAATTCCACGTTTATTTGCTGCAACATGAACCTATTCCAACTCTATAAAAATAAAAAAGACAGAAAAGAAGTAAAAGGAAAGAATGAAACGATTAAAAAATAAAATAAATAAAAAGCATTTTTTTAAGCTTACTTGGATTAGTCTTGGTAGTTTTTCACGTTGTTTACTGTCTGACTGATCAGGCAGTAATAAACCTAAGGCGGAGGGCTCAGATAAGGTGCGAACAGCTCGTAAGAAGTTGGCAGGTTGTGCGGGAAACGCTGATTGGCCCAAACTGAGCATATGGAACAAAAAGCCCAATTCGCAAGCCAAACAATACTCGCGCGAGCAGAGATGGGACATTAATGCTTTCCTCAATTCCGGAGTAAAGTACAACAACTAAAAAAACGAAACAATTATAAATCAACTTATTCTAATTAAAACTAGTTATTATTAATTCAAATCTATTTAATCTATTTTGTGGATTTATGTATTTATTTTATATTTTTAGCTAATTTTACCTGTAAGAGAGCATTGGAATATGAATTGGGTAACGTGTTATCCAAACCACAGAAGGTTGTATCGTTGTAAGCACCAAAATCTTCATCTTCTAAACCGCCTTTAGCGTATCGTAGCTCTAAATAACGATAGCGTCGAGGTACATTACTGTTGAGATTCTCATCAATTTTGGCAGGGCTGGATTCCGCCGTCTTACGTCCTCGAGGAATGCGCTTTTCTAACGAATAAGGCACCTAAAGCAAACACCGCAAAATTAATTAATTTTTTTAAGAATTGACTTTACTATTTCTTTAAGCGTAAGTTATTTTTTTTCTAACCTGATTTCGACGTCTTTTGCCGGGATTCGGGGCGTATCCTACAGTACCCACCATACGCATATTACGGAGTATTTCGGGGTCTATGGGTAGGGCTTTACGGTAGGTTTTTCTACAATACTGTTCTGGCCAATCGGACAAAAACGGTCCATTGGGGAAAGGCATAGGGACGGAACTGAACGGAGTTACGTAATCTTCAAATGGGATGGACGGATGGCTGTCCACACGATCTGGGAATTCTGTGGCCCTATTTAAAGAACCAGCCTTATTTTAGTCTTACGTTTAGATTTAAAATATCAATAAAAAATATAGGTTCTAAAATTGTTGGGTTTAAGGTACCTGGAAAATGAATTGAAACAGGGGTTGGTACTAGATGTAAAGGTGTGCAAATAACCACCTTGGTCCCCTACTGCTAAGAACTGGCAAGACGAGGAGACGTCCAAGGCAGTACACATGGCTCCTTCCGAATTAACCTTAAAAAAAGTAATAAAAGTAAAAAAAATGGTCGGGAAAATTAAAGAAATTTTGAACAGAAAATAGAGGTTTTTTTACTTGGTAGAGATTTAATGAAGGCGATGACAATGCAGCAGTATCTAGGACTTGTAACTGTCCCATAGCTGATACTAGCGCCAAACGGGAGGAAAATGTGGGTAAAAACCGCAATAAAAAGGGTTCCGGAACCACCTGTAAAGGACTTACAGCCCTTAACATCCGAAGATCGTAGACCATTAGGAATCTGTCCACAACTAAACCAGAATGCCTGTACAAAGTAGGTAAAAGAACAAGTTTTACAGATTTCAGATTGAAAAATGCTTGAAAAACCAACCGTTTTGAGAAACCGCACGTTACTAAAAGGTTGCCATGGACGTCAAAATCGGATAAGCTGCCCGAATGAGCAACTAATCTGTGTTCTTCTCTTAGAGTAACAGGATCTCGGAGTTTAATAGTGCCCCCTGCGTCTCCTGCGCAAAGAAATCTCGGATGAAGTCGTAAAATGGCACATCCTGATTCGCCAACATCGACCTACAACGAAATTTTACACGAATAGTTTGGAAGTAGAACGCTTTTTGTTACTAAGCGAGTTTCTTTGGCGTTCATGAGGTCAAATTCCACCATATTGCATTGCATACCGCCCAGGACTAACGTTGTGGGCGAAGTTTGCAAGAAGCATTGCATATCTTGCAAGGAAGATGATTTGTGCGTGAAAAGTGGAATACCACGTCGAGCTTGGCAGCGTAAAGAGCCTTGAGTGAGGGCCAGGAGCCCGGCATCGATTGACGATAATTGACGAATTTCCTGAGTCGCGTGAACTTGGAAAGACGTGTATTTATGCAGATCAGATCGGTAGTAGGATGTCACGTGACCCTATATTTAAATAAAGATAATTGGATAAGAATGGATTCTTTCATAAGAAGTTCGTTAAGTTATGTCCTTACCCCATGATTGCCCATCCATACTAACTCTTCATGGTTATCAAAGTGTAAGGCCGAAACACCGAAATTGTCACCTCCATCAACCAATATGGATTGTTTTTCACGAAATTCTCCTCCTTCGAAATGCTCTGGTGTTAGCGCGGAACCATGGCTGTGACTTGGGTAATACGAATCTTGATCTGTCCCAAATTCTGGGAGGTTTTCCATATTATTTTTGCAAACTGATTTACAGTTTGCGTACAGGTGGATCTGATGCGCGTTTTTTGTTTATCTTCAGCGTGTGACGGATTCCAAAAAGATATAGCCGGTTTTATTGCTTGCGTGGAGGCGTATCTTTCACTACTGAGGCGGGACCTGTCTGTTCGTTTGCTTTGTGCCTAGGGAAAAACTGAAACCCAATCAGAAAATGGGAAAGCCCAGCCAGATGCCTGCAGGGGTATATAGCAATGTCCTACCGTTCCATACTCATCATGCGTAGTAAGAACGCCTTTATGCCGAATGCTCGATTGCTAGCTCCGATGTATGACTTTCCCTCTATGCGCCGTTTTGCAAACTTGCTGGACACTTTCGTATGGTTCACAGCAGCTGATACAACTAATATTTCTCCGGAAAATATCTCTCTCCCTTCTGTTTACGCATGGAAATAAATTAGTTCCTCCACAAATGGAAGTTAAAGCATTGCGCAAAGGCTGTCCGTTAATGGCGCAGCACATTTGGGATGCCATCAAAAGTATCAGCCATCAACGCAAAACCCCAACTTTGGAGTTTATTTTGAAGTTCGTGAAAAGGGCTTACAGTACCATATCTGCAGGTTCTCTCTCACCCTTCAATGTCTTCTCCTTGAAATAAAAACAATGCCTTTCTTACAGATACTTTAAAAGATGAAATCGAAGCATTGGTTGATGATGGTCTTTTGCATTACCTAAAGCGCGCAGGAAATAAAGGCTGCAAGATTGGAGTCGAGGAAGAAACTTATCGCTTACCCAAAGATGTGGTATAAAAACTGCAAATCCATCTCTACTAGAAACTACAACAGAACTTATCTTAGTTATAGAACTATACGCATTAAATTATTCTTATATTGCTGTAATATTATAGTTGTAAAATAAATAATAGAATAATAACTAGAATACTATAACTTTCTGAACTTTAGGAAGCTTTTGAACGTGGGTCCACTGAAAGTCATGATTGGTACTGTTTCGAATGCCACAAAGCGGGAAAAGTGATTAAATGCTCGACTTGCTTCCGTGTCTACCACCTGGCTTGCTTAGCATCCCGTAACGTTGATCTAGCCGGAGTTCGCGAAGGTCTCTCTCCTTTTACCTGCCCCGCCTGCCAAGTATTGCGATTTCTCTTCCTCTGCATGCTAATTTACTCTTCTGATTTACAATTTTCTCTCTATTTCAGGCCATAAATGATGATACATTCCTGGTGCCCGCTTCCCGTCTTAATATCCTGCTATCTTTCACATGTATGCGTCTCAAATATAAGGTAATAACCCTCTCCTTTCTTCCTCCCTCTTTCCTTCATCCGTATTCTCTCTTGTTCATAGTATTATCATAATTTTTTAAAACGAATTCTTATAGATTCCTGCCGAGCTTACTAAATGGGTTTCTACCACAAACGCCCTCAATAGCAGCTTAAACACTACGCCGTCTTCACCCAAAACTCCTAACACAGCAACTACACCTAAGGATCTACAAAAGTAAAAAGTTGAAGAAAAGAAATAAAAAAAAAAATCGAAATTCGCATTATATTTTTTTTCTTTAATTAGGCAAGCTCGCCTAGCGAATGCAATTGCCAGCGGGACACCCAGTTCAGCTAGTGTGACTAGCGACGAGGATAAAGAATCCAGTTGGCGATATGGTTTGTTAGTTCACACGCACATGGATGTCGGTTTAATGGAAGAGAATACCAAAAAAGGCGCTTATTCCAACATCAGCCAGTTTCAAATGGACGCGGCAACCGTACTCCATGATATAATCATATTCCATGGAAGTAAATCCAATTTGGTTGCTTAGTTTCCATATCGTTCTTCTCTTTATTTCTCATACAGTTCTCATCTCATATTGCTCAGGTTTATCTCTAGTGGTCTTCTTTGATGTGTTTAATGAAAGCAATGTGTCGGTAATCTTTTGTGTATAATTTAGGTGAGAGCTCTATGGCAGAAATGGGCCGAGTAATGTACCGGGATTGCTTGTATGAATTGGATGAAATCCGTCTTTGCCAAGAGTGTTACTTCATGTCCAATGAGATGAAAGGAAAGCACTGGTTTTGCGCACCTTGCAATCCACCACATGAATTGGTATTTGCTCGACAGAAAGGGTACCCTTACTGGCCTGCCAAAGTAGTAATTTCGCATCTTCTTTGCAGTCGTTTAAAACAGTACTAAACACAAATTCTTCTTTCAAAGGTTATTCGCCTTGAAAACGAGAAATATGATGTGCGTTTCTTTGGGGGCTTGCATGAGCGAGCTTTGATTGATAAATCCAGTATCAAACCCATAACTGTGAGCCTGGCCAGTCTAAATGTAAGATTTAGACTTCGGTTCATCTTTTTTTTATTTTTTATTATGTACTAGCGTGAGCGTTTGCTCTTTGCTAGCATTTTGTTAGCAAGACTTAATCCGGTAGTACATAGGGATTGGTAGGCTTTCACAAATGAGGGGGCCATTGATAATAGCCTATAAATACGCGGTTCATCTTTTGTGTTCATTTCTCATCGAATTCTAGTTTATTTTAGTTACGTTTGCGTATTTTTTTAATTTTTGCTTATTATTAGTATTTATATTTGTTCTCTTTTGTTCAGATTAAAAGGAGTGCTGGTTTTAATCGTGCAATGGACGAATTACGTCGCCATCAAACCTTGTTACAATCAAGTTTGTCAGCAGCTAAATCCCCCCCTCGCGCAGAAAGTGGTTTGGAGGACGAATCTCGCAGTTCAAGCCAATGTGAACCTAGTCCGGATAAAAAAGTGAAGATTGAATTACCTGAAGAAGTTTCAGCGCCTCTAAACCAAGTAAAAATCCAATAATTTCCAGCCTAATTCAAACTTGTGCTCTATATTCAATCTTCTTTTGCTTAGGAATTGGTTGTGGCGCGTAAATCTGTTCCCCTGAACCAAAATGCAGGTGCTCGAAATGTAAAAAGTGAACGCTTGACCAGCACGCCTAATATGGAAATGAAGAATGAGAATTCAAATACGTCTGATGGAGGAATATCTGTACCCAACGCGTGCGACAATCCCATTTCAGCCATTCAATACGTTATGGCTAATAAGGTAAGCACAAAAAAGCGTGGGATTTGGAACCTTTATAAACAATAGAGTGCATTTATGCAATTATGCGAATTTATTCAATATTGAAAGTTATGCAAATTGTATGTTTAGGAAGCTTCTGTTGATGACATGGTCTCCTCGTCTTGTCAAGTCCCCCATGCTCGTTGTATTGGTTCCCAAACGGAAGTTTTATTCAACGGAAATGATTCTGAGCAGCTTGAACTGTTGAAAGTTGAGTTGCAATCTTTCAAAGACGAATTGGGGAATAAGGAAAAGGAATTAGAGGAAAAGCATCGTTTGGCAATCTCAGAAACCAAGAAAAAGCAATGGGTACGTTTTACTCGTGTATACATACGCTTATATTTTCATTGTTGTAATTTCTTCCGTGATGTTTTCAGTGTTACAACTGCGAGACGGAAGCAATTTATCATTGTTGCTGGAATACTGCATATTGTAGCACGGATTGCCAGCAAGCTCACTGGCAAAGGGAGCACAAGCGAGTGTGTAGGCGCAAACGTTAGGAGAAACGAGCAAAAACCAAGAGCAAGCGTATGCATGATGCATACATTTCAGCAGTTTCTTCCTATTTGTAATCCGGTACGTTTTTTTCCTTTCTTTCCCTCCCCCCTCGAGAACTGCTTCGATTTTCCGTTTTTCCATCAGAGGTACAGTTACTAAGTGTTCTTGCTTGTACTTGCCGGTCGTTTCTTTGTGTTACTGTGTTTGTGATTTCGTTAACACGCTAAAAAAGTTTATGTATCTCCATAAGCCTAATTCTTGCTGCAATTCACCAAAATTTAACTTGTCCATTCAGAATAGAAATACATTAATGTTTATGTCGGATGTGTGGTGTTTATTTTTCTTTTCTTATTTGAGACTAAATTCGTCTATTTTACAAACTGTAGTTGACATATAAAGCCAAACAGGTGCGATTCCGAGGTAATTTTCTTTACTGCCATAGTAAACTAAGTAAAAGAACAAAAGATAGCAAATTTTTAGTTAATTGGGATATTTAGAATACTATTCTAAGGCTAGTTACCTCATGAGGGTGATTTCGGGCATTCCTGGATCAGATCCTTTACGGAAACCTGGAGAAAAATGTCATAAAAACGTTCATGGAGTCATTTGAAGATAGTGGAAGTACAAGTTTACCGAGATATAAGACGGTGGGAATGAAACTCCAATGGAAAACGGTTTTGCCGAGGCTAATGACGGAGGAAAGTCGTTGTTTTGTTTCTTTGCTAACCATTTTCGTAAGATTTCGACTTCGTTGTGGTGTTCACGTTTCCGATAGTTTATGTTTTAGACCAGACGATAGGATGAACTGTCGAATAAGCGGGTAGGAGAGATTGACAAAAACAAAAACCCACTAGCGCTACAGTGACATTTGGCCACACCAGAATCATCTGTAACTTAGATCATATACACTATCCTGGCCTGGCGCTGGAAGGTCAGTCAGTCGCAAAGGACCAAACGCGGAATGCGAAATGGCTGTGTTTTCAAGTTCTATCAACTCACCGATTTTGTACAAGTTTGTCTCGCCTGACCCGGGCCAGGCTCGCTTCCAAACCACAGTAGGCTCAAAGCCTCAACAAAAGCACACGTAACTAATGGCGTTTTCCATTGGGAACCCTAGTGCTGAACTTTCATCCACTAAGTGGATTTTGCGTTTTCCTTTGGGAATGGAGAGCAAGTTCTGTGACACTGGGCAAATTCCTTTGGGAAAGTGGGACGAAGGGCAACTTTTGCTGCTCTGACTTTTTCGGCAGTGCTACAGTTCGAGTGCGGTAAAGTCTGGCGCCATATATGAACCTTACAGAAAAAGTTAATTTTTCTTCTTTTAGAGGAAATGTCCTCCTTAATTCTAGTAGTTACAGTGTCAGTGATGAAATGGTGGCTTTGCTACTTGCATATTATCCCATTCCCAGGCCAAAAATAAGGAAAAAGACGTAGAACTAGAAGCTGAAGCAGCCATATGTTTACAAACAAACAGGAAAACAGGAGGACGGTTACACTGCCTTTTGCCACTGGCTGGGGCGACAGAGAGGTCACAGGGGCGAAAACTCGAAAACTGGGGCAGCACTAAAAATGCACTCAGTGTTCCCAAAGGAAAACGCCATATTAATTGTCGCGGCTCGGGAGGGAAATTCCCTCGTTTTCAACCAGTACGTGCTTCCACCAAGCGATGCTACCCTAAAAAAATACGCGTTTCGGGAGTAAGGGAGGGGAAAGGAGAGGAAGATGTATGCTTTTCAGGGAAGGGGGAGTCCTAACTAAACCTAACCTGACTTAACTTAACCGAATCTAACCTAACTTAACCTATCTTAACGTAACTCAACCGAGGCATGGAAACGTTACTCTGTCATTCTTCGTCTTCATCTTCGTGTTATAGACGACAGGCGAAAAGTCGTCGTCGTCTGCAGCATTCCCAATAGGTGTCGCTATTTTTGTTTTCTTCTGTTGCTATTTTCCTAGGTCCAATCACGAATTTACATTATCTTATTGGATTGGGCGTGCATATGAAAGTGCCTGATGGTGGAATAGGATAGAATCTAGACCTTCACCGTTCAATTGCTTATAATTTGTTGTCGACTAGTCCTGTGACTTTTACGTAGTCCACTAAGAAGGATTGTGCTAGGAATTGCTTATGTACTGTCAGGTTACCAAAACCCAGTACGTTTTCGATCTTGAATTCGATATCTTCTTTATTCATTTTGCCTTTTCAAAATTCTCGTTCTATCGAATAGAATAGACATTCCATGATCTTATGCTCCACCGTATCTTCCCTCTCTCCACACCCATCACAAGAGCTATTTCTTTTAAGTTTAAATCTGTGCATCCAAACCCCTGTTCTCGCATGTCCACATCTCAGTCGAAAGAGTGCTACTGTTACTTTCCTGTTTTTATGCAATAGCCAGGGCGCTGTCCTAATGTTTGTAGCGGCTTGTACATATTTTTTATGCGAACTGTTTTTTAAACCCTGCAGAATTTTTTACTCTAATTTCTGTTTGAATATAGCCGAGATTTCGTGTCTTGTGAGGGCTCTTAATTCTTTTTGGTTGGAGTTTTTTCCTATCTTCGCCGCCACATCTGCTGCCTCATTCCCTGCAATCCCAACATGCGATGGCACCCATTGCAAAGTGATGTCAAACTTGTTTATTTGTAAGTTTCGTATTCTCTTCTAGACTTCTTGCACGATCTCGAAGTATGCCCTCCTCCCGTACACGGCTATGGCACCGAGAGCCGCTTTGGAGTCCGACAGGATGAGATATTTGCCTGAGGATGAATTTTCAATGATTACCAATGCTGGAGGAAGGGCAAAAGCAACGGATTTGTTTCCAGATTCTATATGAATCCCTGATCCCACATAACCGTCTTCATATCTAGATCCATCAGTAGAAACTTTGGTGTGGTTAGGGAACTTAGTATTTATGTACTCGTACACAAGTTGTTTGCATTCATGTAATTTCTCTTTTTTCATTTTTATTTCCGGAATCTCTTTAATTATACTCCTGGGATCAAAGTCCCATGGTGGTAAGAGGTTCTCAAAAAAGTCTCCTTTTGCTTTCGCAGTTCCAAATGCCTCGTACCTATGTTTAAATGTCGTCCATATCGAGGAACTACGGTTGTTGAAAACCCTTTGAACCACTAGATCGTGCTTATGACACTCGACCATTCTGTTGATGTAATTGGTGGCTAACAGATCCCTTCTATCACTCAGCGGTATTACGCCTGTTACGCATAAAATCACTGCTATCGGAGTAGTTTTGACAGCTCCTAGGATAATCCTTAATGCTCTATTTTGTATTGTCTCAAGGCATTGAAGTTTTTTTGCATTTATATCTTTGAAAACTATGGAGCCATACTCCAGCTTTGGTCTAATTAACCCTTGGTAGAGGGTTTTC
>RJJA01000581.1:0-24843 GCA_003724045.1 Lepidurus arcticus | reverse complement strand
AGCAACGGATTTGTTTCCAGATTCTATATGAATCCCTGATCCCGCATGACCGTCTTCATCTCTAGATCCATCGGTATAAGCTTTGGTGTGGTTAGGGAACTTAGTATTTATGTACTCGTACACAAGTTGTTTGCATTCATGTAATTGATCTTTTTTCATTTTTATTTCCGGAATATCTTTAATTATACTCCTGGAATCAAAGTCCCATGGTGGTAACAGGTTCTCAAAAAAGTCTCCTTCTTTTGCTTTCGCAGTTCCAAATGCCTCGTACCTATGTTTGAATGTCGTCCATATCGAGGAACTGCGGTTGTTGAAAACCCTTTGACCCACTAGGTCGTGCTTATGACACTCGACCATTCTGTTGATGTAATTGGTGGCTAACAGATCCCTTCTATCACTTAGCGGTATTACGCCTGTTGCGCATAAAAGCACTGCTATCGGAGTAGTTTTGACAGCTCCTAGGATAATCCTTAGTGCTCTATTTTGGATTGTCTCAAGGCATTAAAGTTTTTTTTGCATTTATATCTTTGAAAACTTTGGAGCCATACTCCAGTTTTGGTCTAATTAACCCTTGGTAGAGGGTTTTCATTACTTGTTGGTTACTCCCCCAACTGGAACCTGCTAGTCTACTAAGCATCACTATCGCTTTAATCCCTTTTTTCCTGATGGCTTCCAGGTGTTCTGAGAAGGACAAGGACTTGTTAAAAAAGTAAAAAAACAAAAGTAAACCTTATTAAAAGCACATTCAGTGAACATTAACAAAATAATATGCATTGCAGAAACACAGACCTTTTAACCAACGTAAAAACAAAACTTTTTATTACTGCATGAAAGTCACTAGTAAAAGTAAAAAGAAAAAAAAATATTACACAGAAACGCAGAAAAAAATAACACCAATAACCTCACGACTTTCACAGCTCTGCGCCAGTCCACGTGAGCGACTGACGCTATGAGAGCAATTAGTCCTTTCATTTCCTAAGACTAGGAAAAGACTAGGCTAGCCTGACGTGTTTCTAGTGGCCAAAGCAGGAAACTTAATATTTAGTAAGAGCGCCTCTACTGGCCAAAGCAGGAAACGTGTAGTTCCTAAGAGCGCCTCTACTGGCCAAAGCAGGAAACGTGTAGTTCCTAAGAGCGCATCTAGTGGCCAAAGCAGGAAGCGTGTAAGCATCTCCTCCGCAAAAGTCATCTTTTAGTCGCTTCATTGCTGCTTTTAGTAAACAAGAAAGGGTCAGGCTAGCCTGACGTGCTAGAACTCCGGAGAAATGCCGTTAATAATTATAACAGGGTTACCAAGTAGTGGTAAAACGAGAAGACAGGAGGAACTAGTAAGACATCTTAGTAACAGTTTAAAAAAAACAGTCGAAGTTATCTCTGAAAACGACTTAGCACCAGACAAGAACTTATATTTAGGTAGGTCGTAAAATGATTTGAAAACTTGTGAATCCCATAACGTGTCATTTTAGTTTTAGCCTTTAAGCATGTCATAAGTTAGTCTCATGGAAGTTCTTCGTATCTCATGTACCTTTTATTCTCAACTTTAGATTCAAGCAAAGAAAAACAATTGAGAGGAGTTCTAAAAGCAGCTGTGGAAAGATCTGTTGGCAAAGACAGTGTTGTGATTCTGGACGGTTTAAATTATATAAAAGGTATCCTAGCCACTATTAATATGATGGAATGAAATTCATGGACGTAAACTATTCCAGGATATCGATATGAGCTTTACTGCGTGTCGAAAGCTTGTCATACTACACAGGTCACTATATACTGTGAGGTGCTGCCAGAGAAAGCATGGAGCTGGAATGAATCGAGAGCACACGAAATGCAATATAAAAAGCCTGTCTTTGACGCCTTGGTTATGAGGTATGAGGCGCCAGAAGGCAGGAATCGGTGGGATGCACCCTTATTTACAGCCGTACCGGACGAAGAGTTACCCGTAGAAGAAATATCAGAAGCGCTGTTTGATAGGAAAGCACCTGCACCCAATCAGTCTACGCAGTTGGTATGCTTTTCTTTTACTTAAAAAAAACTAATTTTTAGACTTTTTTTTAGCAACCTGTGTCAAGCACAAACTTCCTTTATGAGTTGGATAAGTCTACGCAGTCTGTCGTCCTGGTAAGCTCTAGCTTGGTTTGACTCTTGTACACCTCGTTTATTTTCGCTTTGTGTAGCATATCCTTGAAATGCAAAAGACTGCGGGTGTTGGCGCAGAATTTTCCTTTCCAGCAACCACGGAAAAACTGGTGTTATCAAGGTCTTACAACATGGCTGAATTATCTAGGCTTAAGCGTCAATTTATAAGTTTTTCCAAAACTCATACTGTAGAAGACGTTTCAAAACTCGGTACTATGTTTGTTCAGTATTTGAAAACGAATTTGTGACCTGTACGCCTCGAGTGTAAATATAACAAGGTTTTGTTTGAATTTCCCTCCCTTTGTTTACCCCTTACGTCAGAGAATGGAACTAACGCGGGCTGAGCTTCTGAAAATCGTTTCCAACATGGCGGTAATGTGGAAGTGTTGAAGTCAAATCGCGCGGGTCTTTTCGTGAAGTTTTCAGGTATATTTTTGTGATTTGTTGTAGGTTCGAACGGCAAAGATAACCAACTTGCTCTCGTTTTCAAATGTTGTGTTACGGCTAAGCTTTTACTTTGTTGTTGGGTCTTAAGGCCATTTGTTAATTTTTGACCTAAATGAATGCTCTCTTGGTTATGAGAGTTTTGCGTTTCGGACAGCCGTTAGCGTTACAGTTAGTTTGATAATAGCTAATACTTAACTTATGTATGGTGGGTTTTAGGTATTCTTTATATTATACGTATGTAGCATTGCTTTGCTTTTACGTTGGACCTTTTGTATTTAAATGTATCAATCTAATAACTTCCAACAGCCTGGGATTTACGCAAGTGTTTACACTGGCTTGTCTCCATTTCATTAAAACCCAGCAAGTATTGTCAAAACTAGCTTCCTATGATCACGCATGTAAACGACCGAAGAGAAAATCGATTCATTTTAGCCTAGGGGATGGAAATCTCTTGTAAAGTAGGACTCCTTAATGTTTCTGCTCCTGGCTTACACATCTCTTTTCTTTTATGTCGTACATGCAAGGACACATCGCAACGTCTACCGATCACTTGCGGTGGTAGTAATAAATTTACTGCCTGTTATGCAAGCTCTATTAAGGGTCCTACTCCATATCTAACGTAAACTAATTCTGAGCTAAGACACTGTAATTGTGTGATTTGTATTATGTTTATATAAAGGAAACCCATGAGTCGCCGTTAAATTTAATGCTTTCTTAGAGTAAAATCATTATTAGCGATAGATTGAGTCTGCGTCATAAGTTGGTAACGACCCGTATTGATTTCTTGAGTCAGCGGGTGTGAGTGGCGTGTCCGCGAGCGTCTATTTGTGTTTTCACGCATAGTTTATCGAAGTTTGCTACATGTGTCGTCCACTAATCGTTTGTCCGTCTTCTTTTTTTAAATAGCTCTCCAGATTTGGAATCATCGCTATTTGGAACGACGGCCATGAAGTGGCCTTCGCCATGAAAGTCCGCAACGCTCGTCTGCGAACATTGAGAAGGGCAGTCCCTTCGCGACTTCAGCATAATTCTGCTAATACGGCTATGAGTAGCAAGAATTACTACGATTCACCCGCGAAAGCAAATAAAAAAGCTATTACATCCTTACCAGCTACGATCATTCTCCGTAGCCGTCTTACCCGCAAAGCCCATGCAAACCAGTCCAATATATCCCCAGTTTTAATTGAACTTCGAAGCCGCAATACCAAAGCACATATTAATCTGAGACCGAAAAAACCTTCCGTTGGGGACCCAGTTGAAACCAGTCGAAGAGACGTTTCGATTCGCAAGCGTGCTGTTAAGAACAGTTGGGAAAACTGTGAGATATTACCCGTTAAGGCCAAGTTTGATGATCAGCAACGGAAAACTCGAAAATCAAACGTTTCTTCTGGACGTACTCCCAATCCGAGCGCAAATAAGCGGTCTGGTGTAAGACCCACAAGAAGAAAAAACCTACGACTTGAAAGCAAAGGCCTGTCGCGTATCAGTGCAAGCAATTGCGATACGACGGTTGACTGTATAGACCCTTCCGATATAAGTTTGGTCGCCGACATGCTTTCCGAAACGTCTTGTGCGAATGAAGTTGTCTTAGACACTGTGCTGTCCACGGAGTTCACGACGATTGAACAGGAAGTACGGCCAGTGACGGGTAATTTAATTCCATGTACGTTTCACAGTTTTTGGAAATATTTGATCTGTTTTGTAACGTCTTGAGTAAGGAAACAAGATCTATGCATGGTGAAATCGGTACAAGTAAAATGTTCATGTCTTGTAGGTCAAACGGAAGAGGAAAAAGAAAACTCCCCTCATTGCACCTCGGTGCAGATTGTCAGTTACAGTACCACCACTTTAGATCCCTCCAGTTCATTCGTTACTTCAGTGTCGCAATCTCGGAAAATAATCACTTACACTCAAACATATCCTGCGTCGCAGGAGACAACAGAAGAGACCGAAGCTGATTGGGAAACATTTGATCCCTATTATTTTATCAAGCACTTGCCTCCACTGACCCCTGAAATGCGACGACGGTGTCCGGCGCTGCCGTTGAAAACGAGAAGCAGTCCTGCCTTTTCGCTCGTTCTGGATCTTGTAAATATTAACGTATCCGACTGAACAAATTGCTAACTATTGATATTTGAAGGATGAAACGCTCGTTCATTGCAGTCTACAGGAATTAGAAGATGCGGCTTTTACTTTCCCAGTGTTCTTCCAAGATACAACGTATAAAGTTTTCGTACGAACTCGCCCATTTTTCCGGGAGTTTTTGGAGCGCGTTTCTCGCATGTATGAAGTTATCTTATTCACGGCTTCCAAGAAAGTTTACGCCGATAAATTGTTAAATTTACTGGATCCGCAGCGAAAGTGGATCAAGTAAAAAAAAATAAGTTGCTCTTTCGTGTCGTTTCTAACTAACATTTTACAAGGTACCGACTCTTCCGAGAGCACTGTGTGTGCGTTAATGGAAATTACATTAAAGACTTGACAATTTTGGGGAGAGATTTATCTCGCACAATTATAATTGACAACTCGCCTCAAGCCTTCGGTTATCAGGTACTAAAATACCTAACCTAACTTGTCCGTAATAATAATGTGTTGCTAGTTGGAAAATGGTATTCCCATTGAAAGTTGGTTTGTCGATCAAAGCGACAGAGAACTTATGAAAGTCTTACCGTTTTTGGAAAACTTGGTTGCTATAGTAGGTTTTTTCTGTAATGTTTCGATCAGTTCGATAACTATTTGTCATGTTTCAGAACCAAGACGTTCGTCCTCTAATCAGAGATAAATATCGGCTCTTTACTTACTTGCCACCAGATTAGGAATCGTGCCCCGTTCTTGCCCCTGTGACATTTTGGGGAATCGTCGTTTATCGTCTTTTCTGTTCAAATTTGTACAGATAGGTTTGGTTTCCTTAAAAAAGAAAGTATTATGGGACCTGCCGTAAATTGCTACTGGTTGTTATCATCGGACAAAGTTCGTAAAGCAAGTAACTTTAAAAGTTTCCCGAGATTTTTTTTAGCCCGTCTCCATAGTCGCACAGTAGTTGTAATTCGCATGCATTGGATAACTGCTCTCAATGCGTAATTTTCTACCTTACAATTTTATTACATATTTTCAAAACCCTAATTTCCTAAAAAGTACTTGTGTCGATACCTAGTACTGTTTATGCTTCTGCGGCTATGCAACTATGCTATCTTGTGCAAAGAAAATTTTTAATTGGATGAAAACAGCCGTACTGAAGGACCATTGTATAAAACGCCCTAGTACAAATTAGGTCATTTACAAACGTTCGATTCGTGAGTGGTATATTTTACTCTGTAATTATGTTTTCCATAATAAAAATGCATCGTTTAGGCCCTGATTTTCTAAGTTTTCATTTGCTTGAATCGTCCATGTGCCTTTCATTATCTATAATGTCTTTGCTGCGCTCTATAAAAATGAACCGTAATGGACAAACCTGTTGGCATAGATACGGGTTGTATCTAGAACCGGTTAGATTTTAGTCAGTTGCCCAGGGCGTTTAGTTAAGCCTCGACAACATATGCAAATTAACGCTTTTTATTTGTAACACAGGTCTTGGGCTCTGCTCAAGGAAAACACCTTTATGCTACGTGTGGAATGAAGACGTTGCAAAACACACGTTTATTGTTCGTACAACCTTCTACGTATTTTTGATAAAATTCTTCGGAATAATACATTTTGGGGAGAAGGTAAAGTACATTTCTAATTCTTCGGATCCCTTGTCTCCGGCTTGGGGGCGAAAGAAAATCAGGTCTACGTGCGCTTTAACTCGACTCGTATAGCCAGGTAAACCATGCAAAAAAGAAATGCTGTATGACCTCTCTCGGATGCTACTGAGATTAATATTTCTACAAATGAGAATTACACAATTTTATTTCCAATATAACGTTCAAAACTAGGCAGAAATGGTTATGTAATTTTCTGTCCTAGAAATTGAAAAACATGATGAAAAAAAGATGAGCGAGGCGTAGCAGTACAAAAGTTCAAGACACCCAACCATTCGTTGTTCAACGTCATTCCGAGCTCATACAAAAGGAGGTTTATGCTGTGTCCGAGCTTTCCATTATTCTCTCAGTTTTTGAGCTGCATTTTAGGCGCCTTTGCATGGAATGCTAATTAAGCGCCACATCAGTGATTATAGAAGTGTTTGTCATCCTATTTTTGTACCAAGAATTGTTTGTTACATGTTATTTGAAGCCAAGCGCGCAAGTTGTTTGACTGACCTACTCAAAAAATTAGATCTAGTCCCTAATAATCTCCAGATTAGACTTTTGGACTTAATTCAAGTCCACTTTAGTTCAGGAGAAGTACTTAAGAAGTTTGCCAAACTGTCTATTTGGCGTTTGACAGGTAATATATGTATATATTTCTAGCCACATTTCTGATTAATCCAAATTCCAACTCAATGCATCTTTGTTTTCTTTGTTTGACCAGGAAAAATTTCGGGTATCGATATGGCTGCTGTGCCATTTTCCTTGCATACGGCTCAGAAGATGCGCCGGAATATGGAACTGCAAGTGCAGCAAACTACAATGCAAAACGCTGGGCTCGGAGAAAACGGCTCCACCCCAGGCGGAAAGTCCGAATATAAACAGTACAAGGATGACTTCTTCTTCCCAAGTGGTCCTGGCGTTAATATAACTGACAATTGTAAGTTAAATTGAGTAAAATTTCTGCCCTTGTACTTCGAATATAAATGTTTTCTGTGTGAAGATGTGGACCACCTACCTGCGCAGTACAATAGCAAACTTATGAACAGTATCTGGGGACAGTACAATCGCTATTCGGTACACAATTTTAAGAAGAATACGGAAGGGGCCGCATCATCGATGCAAACATCGGGAGTTTGCCAGGGGTATGCTTATTGTTCGTTTTCAAAAAATCGAAAGACTCATAATACCTATGAAGGACATCTGGTTTGGACCGCACTCCCCTTGTCAACCGCGAGGTCCAGTTGCCGGCGACGATTGTGGGCTTGTGGAAAGATGTGGTCCAATCGTTGGGTAACAAGAAGCAAGCTCACTAAGATGATTGCTCTTCAGTTGGTGACTTACCAGAGACCTTATTAAGTAGTCTGGGCAAGGTTCTCTGGTGTTGTTTTGCATGATCAAACTCCAGTTGCCCATATACAACGTTGGTAGAACTCATTCCGTTTCCAGCATTGTAACCAGATATAAACGTGCTGCTGTGATGATGGTTATGTGAATTTGACACTTTTCGTATTCAGGAATTTTGTTCCAAGATCTTACTTTACTATTGCAAGGCTAAAGGGTAAAACTATGGTGTTAGCTCATAAAATTAGTAGCAGTTCCAATTTAAAGGAGTAACCCGGTTTTATGGTGTATGTACACAAAACATTCTAACCAACGTGAATATATAAAAAAAATTATGGTTGTTGTGTATTACGGTTTGACTTTTAGGCCTACTCTACGGTGACCTTATTACATGCTAATCTTCAAAATGAATCCGACGGTTTTCTTTTCGCACTTTGTTTGATACCCGTTGCACGATATTCACTCCGATCCTGCAGATATTCTTCTGTACATCCTTGGCGAAACTCGGCGTTTTCGTACCAGCCTCCCAAGCAAGATTTTAACGTCGCATTTTCCTTTCGACATAGTAGTACCATACCTAGGCTATGATCTTTGCAGCAATTCGTGAATGCTACAAGCGTTATGGTCAAATGAAGTTGTGGTAAGTTTACACTCTGGAAACCCCGGATTTTAAGTTACCTTCGACTTCTGGTTTGCAAGGACCGGCTTTTGCCTTATCCCTCATTTTCTTCGGAATCAAAACGTCCATTTCTACTCGACGTAACCTTCGGTCGTCAGGGTCTCCTACGTTAAATATGTTACATTCAACCCTGAATAATTTGCATCACTTAACCGTATAAAAAGTAACACGGGTCAAATTAAAAAAAAAACTAATCTAAAAACTTGTTATATAATCAAAAGCGTGGCTTAATTGAATGCGCTTATTGAGTATCGATAAAAGTTCCTTGTTTAGTTACCTAAGCCGTGAGGACCACCGCCCATACGCTGAGGAAGAACGTGTGCGTTTTCTTTTGTCGGTGCTTCTCCCATTGTCTAATTAAACAGGGTTAGTTGTAAGTTTAAGCGGGTATAATTCATACTATATTACTATCTCAAACAAACTCCTAAAAGTGGATGTCCAGTAAAGTAAAATTATTCTCCGCCAGTCAGTGCGAGTAGCGCGTATTTTATACCCTTTCCTTGAAGTGATCTCCTGCAGTACAACAATAGTCATTCATGTTTCTCCCAAAATTCTTAACTTTCCTTCTACTTTTCTGATGACCACTTGTTTTATCTATATATAAATATATAGCAAAAACTACTGCATAGTGTTTGCGCGTATTGTGAAGTACGGTACACCGGCTCTGCCCTTACTTTAACAATAATAACCGCAACCCCGTCAGCCTATATACTTCCGTGCAATCATGGAAAATCCGGCTGGATTCTTGTCTTTCTTAATATTGGTTGCTGCTATGGCTCTAATGATTTATTGGGAAGGGCAACACGCTCAACAAAAAGCTAGGTAAGTGAATGTTATCTGTTTTCTTTATGTGGGATCATCTTTTGTTTTTTTTAAATGTCAAAAATCCTATTTTTTTTCTGTAATGATCACGTGATAAGATGTTAACAGGCAAGACTATTTTAGTCGCTTTTACCCGGGAGTGCGAACGCGCTATTCGGATTTTTGGCTGTTTACTGAACATGGCACCAGAAAAGCTTACGACGTAACAGTTTCCATCAATTTATGTATTATGTAATTATATGAAGATATGTTTATTGTTAGTTTACTACCATACTTTCATCAGAGAATACCAGACTCAACATTTCGATAAAGTTTTAACCCTTGCTCAAGTGAGTTCCAAAGAATAGAGCAAACACTGGGACTTAGTTATATGGATGCTATATCATGTCAATCTGCGTGTAAGGTTCGATAAGGCTCGATTACCTTTCATCACGCAATTGGCCAAACTTCACCAGCTTTATCTTGGAATTACGTAAATTGACTTCGCCAAGACATCCAGGTGCTTTTCGTTCAGTTTGAACAAAATAGTGAGAATCCTAAAAAAGCTTCTTGCACGAAACAAAATTCCACTGCATGAAGCAGTGGACTCGCGCCAATACTGTATCGAATTCACCGTTGGCTCTCCCTAAGGTTAATTTTGCTGAGCTGAGATACAAATGCTTTTTCTGAGAGCAGGTAGATATATAGTCGCTCTGTTAGAAATTTTGGTAAGCCATTTAAATAATTGGCATACAAAAATGTTGAACGAACTTTCCATGTATTTTAAGGGTTCTCGTTCTCTGAAGTCGTACGTCTATAAAGCAACGGCGTCAACAATACTTCGAATTTTTAGAATAATCGCACTTGCCGTTTATTTTAGGAGTCGAGCCCCCGCCAAGCCAAGTGCCCTAAGGATGCTTTCCGAGTTGAAGGCCAGCTTGCCAAAAAGAGTCCCGTAGCTTTAGACTTCAGGACACTTCCTGTCTTTATCTGTAAAGGCATATGGGTGCTAGGGGTTGGAATTTACATTTGCATTTCCGACAATTGCGTATAGTTCGTGCCGCAGTCGTAGGGGCATTGACTTGAGAAAACATTTTTCTAGCTCGAGAAATTTCTTGCACTACATGTGGACATAACGGACCTAAATTTCTTTCGTTGAAGGAATTTAAAAGTTTTTTGTTTTTGCGAGTGGGGAATCCTATTTACACGATTAGTATTGGGCTTTACAAACGTTTGCCAAATCTGGTCCTTGAAATGGGTCGATGCAGCGTCCGGTAGACCACGTGATGTCAGGAGCTAGCTCTTATTGGTTCGTCGGAGGGAGATTGCCTTGAACGTCATACAATGCACGCGCGAGTAGGAGGTTTCCGTACAGCGAAGAGAAGGGGCGAGGTGGAATCCCAGAGTATAGAATAAAACTAGTTTCCTCCTACCATTCCCTTGCCACTCGTCTCTCTTCGCTCCTTTGGGTCCGTACCGGGTAAGAGCGGTTTCTATATCCTGTTAAATTTTGACTTTAATTTATCAGATGTTAATTAACAAAAGATAAGCAGCGTCTCTCTGAGTTGCCTTTTCCCCGTGCTTGTTATCAATGCTTTATCTGGAAGTTCGCCCTTTGTTAATGTGATTGACTGATTGTGTAGTGTATACGTGCATTTCAGGGTCCGTTGTTGTGTGTGAGCGCTAGCTCATGTATAATTATCATTATACGTGAGATAATGCTATTTAGCCTGTCTGTATAAGTTGACTTTCAGAACCCAAATGCCTGTAGTCCGAGTTCATTTCGTAGGACGCATCTATCGATCTGTTTTCCTGGGGTTCCAGACGTATAAGCGTGCACCAAAGCCCAACCTCTCCTCGGCAACCCTTATTCCAGTCCCACTATACTCAGCTGCCTTTTGTGCACCAGTAGACGTAGTTCCTTAGAATCTAGAAATCATTCGCAAAAGTTTCCACATCTTTTTGTACCGAGCGCCATGGGGAATTCCTGTACAGCCACCCCAAAGGCCCAGACCGTTTCCGCTTCATCGCCGTTACCGACCTCTTCCCCAGGATCGGTCGGAAATTTAAAGGCAGGGTAGGGTAGGATCAAAAGAATATGGGTTTTGAAAACTCAGACAGCCTTGAGGGCAAATTGGTGTCGAGTGTCGTCGAAATTTTCAATAGGACTGCTTGTCTTGTTTTGTTACCCATTGGATCGAAAATCTGACGGTCGTTTCTTTTCGTTTTAAATACCTTGTGCAATTTGGTACTTGGTAAACGTGCCGCTAAGCTTACAAATCCGTTCAGTAGCGCCTTTTGTAAAACTATTCATTTTTTCACGTTGCTTGATTACCAAGCAGTTTTCGGTTGCGGTTTTTCCCACGATGAGTCATATGTTTTTAGCCAATGTAGCTATGTGAAACGCTGTTTACCCAGCAGTAACTGACTGTTTTGCATTTATTTTCTCATTAACAGTCAGACTAATTCTTCAATAATGGCGGATGCTGCTACCTTGGAGAAATTGGAAGCTGGCTTCCAGAAACTGTCGGAAGCCACCGACTGCAAATCCTTGTTGAAGAAATACTTGACGCGCGAAGTTTTCGATAAACTCAAGGAGAAGAAAACTGCTCTGGGAGCCACTCTCTTGGATGTGATCCAGTCTGGTAAGCTACTGCCCTGGAATTACTTAAGCTTTTCCACGTTCGGTGTTTTTTGTTTCAGAATGGCTAACTGTTTTACTTAGGTGTGGAAAATTTGGACTCCGGTGTTGGTATCTATGCCCCTGATGCCGAATCCTATTCACTCTTCTCTGACCTGTTTGACCCCCTCATTGAAGACTACCACGTTGGATTCAAGGCTGGAGACAAGCACCCCGCAAAGGAATTCGGTGATCTTGACACCTTGGGAAACTTGGACCCTGAGGTATGCCCATCGACATAAACCAATAAGGATATCAAACGGCAATACTAAAACAAAATGTGTTATCTTAGAACCAATTCGTCGTCTCTACCCGTGTACGTTGCGGACGTTCTTTGGAAGGCTATCCCTTCAACCCTTGCTTGAACGAAACTCAATACAAGGAGATGGAAGACAAAGTCTCGTCCACTTTGGCTGGTTTGGAAGGAGAACTCAAGGGCACATATTTCCCTTTGACTGGCATGACCAAGGAAGTTCAACAACAATTGATCGATGATCACTTCCTTTTCAAGGAGGGAGACAGATTCCTTCAAGTAAGGGACAAGCACAACATGTTCTATTTAGACATGTTTCAAAAAACAATTATGTTTAGGCTGCCAACGCTTGCCGTTATTGGCCTACCGGCCGTGGTATCTACCACAATAACGACAAGACCTTCTTGGTCTGGGTCAATGAAGAGGATCATTTGCGTATCATCTCTATGCAAAAGGGTGGCGATCTTAAAGCCGTCTACCAACGTTTGGTCAATGCTGTTAATGACATTGAAAAGCGCTTGCCCTTCTCCCACCACGATCGTTTCGGCTTCCTTACTTTCTGCCCCACCAACTTGGGCACAACTGTCCGTGCCTCTGTCCACATCGCACTGCCCAAATTGGCTGCCGATTTGAAGAAGTTGGAAGAAACCGCCGGCAAGTTCAACCTCCAGGTATGCTATTTTAAATAATTTGAAGAAATTATCCTCATTTGTTTCGGTGAAAAGGTCCGTGGTACTCGTGGTGAACATACTGAAGCTGAAGGTGGTATCTACGACATTTCCAACAAACGTCGTCTCGGTTTGACTGAATACCAAGCCGTGAAGGAAATGTACGACGGTTTGGCTGAACTTATCCGCATGGAGAAGGAAGCCCAAGCCTCAGCTTAAATTCGATCTAGTTAAGTCACCGAAGGTGCTGTGTTGTATCTATAAATACACTCGCAATAATGTTCATTACGCGAATTTTGGTTCCCTAGAAAAAAATTGAAGAGTGCGAAGAGGACGGTGTGTGTCTACGATTGGTCCTCACCCTCAAAACTCCCCTTGTAAACTAATAATACATCAAGCTGAGTCGTATTTCTAGGCTACTTTAAAACGGAACGTGATTTTACGCACCTTGCGTACACAAAATCATTACTTTGTAGCTAGCGTACACCCTGCTTGCTCGTACTCATGTTGTAAAACGCTAAATTTGTAGCGCAATGGAGATCAGTAATAAAAAAATCAATGGGTCTATAAATACACGGCTAAACGTAAATATGGCTTATTTCCGAAAGTATCACCTTTACATTAACGTTGGAGTTCGGTGTAAAAACAGCGGTACGTAATTTTTTTGCTAAGTTTGAAGACGCGGAATGACTACCTATACCAACACCATCTCTTGTTTCCTATAGACTTCACTTGAATTGAGGGCGATATCCGCTGTGTTTTTGTTTTGCTCAGCTTAGTTGCGCCTGTTTACTTCAATCTGCAAATTGTGTCACGATGTATAGATCCATTTAATTCTATACTTGTTGTTGTTTTGTATCTGAGATATGAGAATGTATGTATAGTCTAGTTTACGTCTTCAAATGAAATGTCACTTCATAAGTCAAATACAGGCCATGGCGGTCGTAAACGTGTCCAGGCAAGTCTTTAGATTTCAGCATTTTCCATTATACATGTACATAGTTTTCTGAAGAATGTAACATATTTATGTTCTGTTAGGTGTCATATGTCGTACGCGATGAAGTGGAAAAATACCACAGATCTGGAGTAAACTCCCTCCAGTTTGATCCGTTCTTGAATCGCTTGTTTTCCGCAGGACGTGATGGTATCATTAGAATTTGGAACTGCAAAAATGCTAAAGAACCTTACCAGCAATCTATGGAACATCATACTGACTGGGTCAATGACATAGCTCTTTGCTGTGGTGGCAAATATTGTAGGTTTTCTTTCACATTATATCCCGAATTCAATTTTTTTATATCGCTTCTTTTATCCATAAGTAATTTCCGCCAGTTCGGACACAACCGTCAAAGTATGGAACGCTCACAAAGGCTTTTGTATGTCAACATTGCGCACTCATAAAGACTATGTGAAAGCTCTGGCCTATGCCAAGGATAGAGAGCAAGTTGCTTCTGCCGGTTTTGATAAGTTCATCTTTTTATGGGATGTCAATACCTTAACCGCATTAACTGCATCAAACAACACAGTCACAAGTATTTACATGATTACGCTTTACATTTGCTTTATCGGCTGTTTTTTTATAGCCTCATCGCTCACTGGAAACAAAAATTCGATTTATAGCTTAGCCATGAACCCTTCTGGCACTGTAATTGTTTCTGGTTCTACAGAAAAGGTATTAAGGATATGGGACCCCAGGTCTTGCGCCAAACTAATGAAGCTAAAAGGTCTCTTTATAATTTTATTAATAAGTTGTTGGCTAATAAGATGATTGTCAGGTCATGCTGATAATGTCAAAGCATTAATATTAAATCGAGATGGAAGTCAGTGTCTATCGGGCAGCTCTGATGGAACTATACGGTTATGGTCTCTTGGTCAGCAACGATGTATTGCCACAATGCGGATTCATGAAGAAGGGGTGTGGGCTTTACAAACCAATGATACATTCACGATGGCTTTGTCGGCTGGGCGTGATCGTAAAGTGTGGTTAACAGATTTAAGGCAACCTGAGCGAAGAGCACTGCTATTTGAAGAAAAAGCCCCTATTTTGAAGTTGTGTTTGACACCCGATCAGGACAGTGTTTGGGTTGCAACGACAGATTCATCCATCAAGCGATGGGTAAGGGTTTCGCAATCTCTTGTCTGTTTTCATCAGTTTTCTATTTTTGTTACAGGCGGTAAACCTAAGGAATCCTGCACTGCCTGAAATAGCAGAAAACGATGGAACTCGTACGCAAGTATCTTCACCCGACATGGTAATCAAAGGGGGTCCAAGTATTCGGCATTGCCATGTCTTGAACGATAAGCGGCATGTGTTAGGGAAGGATACCGAAGGAAACGTGTCTCTGTTTGACGTTCTCAAGGTAACATCTAAATGTCCTTCACAAACGAGCATTCATTTTCTCATTAGGCTCGGAAGGTCGAAGATTTAGGTCAAGTAGACTTTGAGGAAGAAGTGAAAAAAAGGAACAAAAAAGTTTACATCCCTAATTGGTTCAACGTTGATCTCAAAACTGGAGTAATTGTCCTTGAACTCAGTCTTTGCTTTAATAATTTAGCTTACATTTTATGTCTTATTACTTATAGCTCTTAACTATACATTTGGCCCAAGACGAAAACGATTGTTTTTCAGCTTGGGTCTCTGCCAAAGAGGCGGGTTTAGCTCCTGAAGAAGCCGTAGATCAGAAAAGTAAATGACAAATAGGTCAAGTCCTTATGAATTATTACACGAACAGCCGTATTTGCTTTATTATCTAGTAAATTATGGAGTGCTGCTCCTTCAAGCGCTATTAGAGCATTGGCCACGTCCATTTCAACATGGCGAGGATGGAGAAGCTGGCGAATGCTCATTATTAGGGAATGGCAGCCAAAACATGCCATTGCCTCCTGGTAATGAATATTTTACAGTCCCTCTTCATACGCCAGTGATATTCAGGTAGGAATTATAGTAAATATTACTGTTCCAGCATCTTTGTTACAGTCTATTCTATGCTTTTGTGTTATATAGTGAAGTTGGCGGTCGAACCTTGTACAGGTTATTGTGCCGAGATGCCGGTGGAGAGACTGAAAATTTATTACTGAATGACACAGTACCATCTTGGGTTGTTGATGTAGTCGTGAATCGCATTTTGCCTAAGTTTGTCAAAATTCCGTTCTTCCTTTTGTCCCACCATTCTGCGGGGATCAAAACTATGAAAAGGTTGCTCATTTTGATCACAAGTCCAATTCTTAAACTTAAAGGGAAAATATTGTGTAGAGATCGTTTGATTGCCAATGACTTTATCCAAATTCGGAAAGTCATAGAACATGTGTACGAAAAAGTGATGGGTGTTAGCGGTTCAGATGGAGGATCTACAACATCGGGGGGTACAACGACTCCCATGGTTCCGACCCCTACTGGTAACCTGCCTCCTAATGCATTAGGAGGAAATGGAACATCCCAGTCTTCAGCCAATGGAATCGCTACAAATGAGAAGGACAAAACAGAAACTGGATCTATAGCTGAAGACAAAGTAGAACTGTTGTGCAATGAACAGGTATGCTTTTCTTGTTATTTTACGTTGGTGGTTGTACATATAAGAGCTTTTGTCAAGGTTTTGGATCCTAATATGGACTTACGGACTGTGCGCCATTACATATGGAAGTCATCCGCAGATTTGGTGTTACATTACAAACCGTTAAAGTAAGACTTGTACAGTCTAAAAATTCCCACATTTTTACATTTCCAGTATCATGAGATGTGAGTCATGTTTATTGCTGCTGCTTGGCGTGTGGCGCATTACAGAGTACAGTGAAGCTTCTAAATTGCTTGTATGCCACCCATAGTTTTTTAATTGTCGAGCTAGCATGGGGCTATATCGAAAGTGTGTAGTCCAAGCTGGATAAGTTGAGGTGAAGGGAATAGATGCTGTGACGTAAGCTTTGCTGGGAGACGGCCCGCAAAGTTCATACTACGCCCCATATCGATCGCGCGTGTCTTCTTTCTGCTCTTCCTTCTTTTCGTGGAATTCTCTTTCAGGGTTCCCCCGACAATTCGGGTGCTTTTCCCGTGTGCAGTTGTTCTCTGTGCGCACAATCCAAAACAAACCTGCAGTGAAGGACTTCGTCGATGTCGATGCAGTGTGCAAAGACCAGGACAAAGATTGCGTAGTGCCGAATATTTAACGATAGCGATCGCACAATACCCTTGCTCCTTCTTGCCAGAACTAAATAATAGGACACCTTTTTGTAATACCGGGATGGAGGTAACTTAAGCTCGATTTGCTGTGCGTGTGTGTACTAGAAAAGACATGTGGGTCCATTTGTCATTTCTTGGTTCGCTTTTAGTGACCAGGTGGACATGTTGATTTGCTAAACTCGGCTGTGGTTGCGTGTGTCTGGGAAAGGGAACCGAGGGAAGACCGTGGAGTTGTGGCTGTAAGTCTTGCAGTCATATCTCATGCAAGCGTTGCATAAAAGATAGTCAATTTTTATAGGGGTTCCTACAGAATTATCCCGATCTGGCCAAAATTTCGACACCTCTTATTGTCCAATGGATGCTCGGCGAATGGTATTGGTATTTTTTATCTCCAATTTGTTATGAGTTGAGGATGCTACACCTATCGGAGCGATTGTTTTTTTTATAGCGTTATGGATTTTCGACGTCTGGAATGTGTCTTTCCGAGACCGTTATTGACACTAGAGCTAATGTGTTGCCTTGTCGAGGCTCCTTTACTTATCGACCTCTTCTGCTTCTTTCCCCCTCTCCTTGAAGTTCTTTTACCTTTATAGTGGGACAAATGGTATTTGTCCCAGATCACTTAGAGCCTAACATTTAAGAATGAAGAAGCAAAACGTTCGCACACTATCACTTATCGTCTGCACATTTACCTACCTCTTAATCGGAGCGGCCATTTTTGATGCTCTAGAATCGAATAATGAAACCAAAAACAAGGAAGTTCTAGATGGTAAGCGCTTTTATAAGGAATTATACCAAAGTTTGTTTTTCACTTACACTTTTTGCCCTGCTTGGCGGACCTTCCTAGAAATGGAGCGAATGTTCATCGAGAAGTACAGATTTACTCGAGAAGATTACACAATCCTGGAGACAGTCGTATTGAAAGGGGTTCCCCATAAAGCAGGACAGCAATGGAAATTTGCTGGGGCATTTTACTATGCTACAACTGTTTTGACAACCATCGGTGGGTGTGATACCCTACATCATTATGTTAATCAAGGAATTGATACTGACGGCGGATTTCCATTTAGGGTACGGGCACTCAACACCCCATACGATCGGGGGTAAGCTCTTCACCATGGCCTACGCCCTAGTTGGCATCCCTCTTGGGCTTGTTATGTTCCAGAGCATCGGTGAACGCTTGAATAATTTTTCCTCCTTTGTGATTCGGAACGTAAAGCGCGTGCTTAAGTGTGGCAATGTGGAAGCCTCGGAAATAAATCTAATTTTTGTTGTTTTCACATTGAGTAGCATTACCATAGCAGGTAAGGCACTTAAAGTCTGGTGCACACTGGAGTGTCGTTTATGTCAACATACACAACATACGACATACGACTAGTAAAATCACCTTTTCTGTGATTGGCGGAAAGGCGTATGTCAGTTGATCCTATGTGCCAAAAGTTGAGCAGTGCAGTTAAGTTGAGTTGTACTACTCGTATGTCAGATGCTTGTGCCGAAATTTTCTGGTTTGTTTACTAGTCGTATGTCATATGTTGTGTATTGTGACATAAACGACATTCTAGTGGGCACCAGGCTTAACACTTATCCCCCACCTAGGGGGATAAGAAAAAAAGAAGAAAAAAGGAGAGAAAGAAAAAAGTAATCTCGCTGTTTCTGAACAAATTGATTTTGTGTTATTAAGGTGGAGCAGCTGCGTTTTCCAAGTACGAAGGATGGACCTACTTTGATTCCGTGTACTATTGCTTCGTGACGTTAACAACAATTGGTTTTGGTGACATGGTTGCCCTTCAGCAAGACAATGCGTTGGATGCCAAGCCCGAATATGTGGCATTTGCGCTGATTTTCATTTTGTTCGGTTTAGCTATTGTAGCTGCATCTCTGAATCTTTTGGTTCTTCGATTAGTGACATTGAATACTGAAGATGAACGCCGAGACGAAGCCGAAGCTTTGCAGGCGGCTCAAGGTGCTGTACGTTTAGAGGGTGACGTAATAACAGCCAATGGATCTATTATCTCTGGACATTTACCCAAGGAGTTTAGTGGTTCCTTGCTGGACCTTAATTCCGTGTGCAGCTGTTCGTGTCAATGTCCTTCCTGTTTCCCTACACGATCTTCGGTAAGACATCGATCTTCCGCACACCGACACTCCTACGCATCCTACTACACACCAGGTGCAGGGAAAGCGACAGGCGAATATGGAACTCTCGTAGGTGGGAGTAGTGCAAGTTTTAGTCATCTTGGCAGTACAGCTTTAACTGTTGATAGCCCGCAAAGGCGGCTGAGTCAAATTCAGCCAGAGTGGCAAGTCACTTCTCCGTTATCGTCCTCTGCACCAACCGAGTATCCGTCCGGAGGAGGCGTGATTTACGGAGTGGGTTCCCCCATTCAAATTATCCGAGAATCAGATAGCGCATCTATGACGATTGCGCGCAGATCCCGAGTCAGCCTAAGAGGTCTCGTCAGAAGAATACGAAGTTTAAAGCGAAGAATTGTCCAAGGGAACCGACCACGGTATAACGTCAATGTACGACGAGCTTCCAACAAAAGTAGCATCGCTGTTAGTCATATGAATATACGAAATACTCCGCCCGAAAAGCGGACAAGAAGGGTTAGTCGAGTTCTACCCCCTGTAGAAGTATTTACAGATCCACCTTTGGAAGATACAGGGATGTTCTGGGGCACAATTGAATTAACTGAAAAGCGTGCGTCTGTTTAGCTGTATTTTATATTTTAAAAAATCCCTTCCCCTTATTGGGAATCTAACCAATAAACTGGAAAGAAAAGGCGTCTTTTGCGCATCAAGAAGACAAGTTTTAAAAGTTGGTGAATTTTTTAGAGCGGCGAATTTTGTGTTCGTTTTATATTGCAATAATCGTTCGTTCTACCTTCGATTTATTCTTATTTCATGCCACTTCCATTCCCTTCCGACGAAGTCCAGTCTTCCTATAAGCCCCCTACCTTGTACAAAATAAACAACCCATTGAAATTATATATTTCAATAAAACATATTCATGTCTTGCGACTTGTTAAACTCGTTATTTTCGTTTCTATTTAAGTCGTCAATAACAACAGTGATTACTGGGCTCATACGCGAGGTATTTAAATCGGCATCGTGACACAAGGACGACTCGACAGAAGGACTCAGGACTCCGACTCAAGGATGACAGGTCCATAACCTTCAAAAGGACAAATAGCATTTCGAGTACAAAACATCTACCAAGACATCTACCCTGTTTTATGGTTATAAGCTATACTAGCTTAGAATTTAGAAGTTATTTTTTCGGGCCAAGAAGCGCTTAGTATTAGAAAGTAGTAGCTAAACATAAAATACGGAGTTTTGGTTTCAAAAAAGTTTACTAAGCAAGTAGCTTAGTATCAAAGAGTATAGTAGCTTATAACCACAAAACCGGGTTACGAATTGTTCAATATCGACGAAGGAGATAAATAAACAAGGTGCGGGGTTAAGTTTAAGTCTAGGCAAAAGAGTACTCGCTATAGACTTGCCTGACTTTGGACCAAAACTAAAAGTCGACTTATTCCAAAGTTTCAGTCGACTAGCTCAAGAAAACGCGTATAGAGCTTTTGCCAAATTACGCCTCTCGCGGCAAGAGTTGGCGAAATCCGCCATTTTGAGTACATTTAAGTTACGGTAAACAAACAACAAACTGTTTTCCGTGAATAGTTTGGTTTTGCTTACAGCTTTTACAAGTAGTTTTTACAAGCGTGTACAGCTCTTACAGCTTATCGAACTCCCCATGAAATGTACAGCGCTTAACGGGAAGCTTGCTGTGCCAAACCACCCAGTGGGAGGTGGCACACTTCTGGCCCTGAAAGTCATGCTGAAAGTTCACGTGACCCATGCGACGAAGGAAGGGCAGGCAAAACGTCTCTCCGAGCTCATTTGGCTTGGCGGACGTGCTAGATCAAGTTGCTCCTCCTGGCCTCTGGCAAAATAGCCTTATCCAACTCCCCACGAAATGCACAGCGCTTACGGGAAGCTTGCTGTGCCAAACTACCCAGTGGGAGGTGGCACGCTTCTATGGAAGCCCTGAGAGGACAAAACTCGGGAACGGCAGAAAGTGACTCGGGAACCGCAAGAAGTACACGAAGTGTACATATGTGTACAGTACTCTCCAAAAATACGACTACAGCAAACCATACCGTCTAATGGACCGCCACTGTGCGTCTGGAAACAGCACTACGAAGCAGTATTAGGGCTATTCGCAGCACTGTTTCCAGACACGCCGTGGCGGGCCGTTATGACAGTATGGTTTGTTGGGGTCGTTTTTTAGCTGTGCCAGTCTATGACTGGGACAGCTTATAGTATCGGTTCGAATTTTTTAGCTGTGCCAGTCTATGGCACGATCGTTCAGATTGTCGCTTGGTAGTAAGACACCTGATCAGTATTCAAAGGTAAGCTTTTTCGTACATACTTCTTCATGCTTTTGTGAGAGAGCGGTTTTTTGATAGCAGCCTTTATTCCATGCATCGGGGAAAGTATCGAACTTTCGAATTATGATGCTAGTGCGGAGTGATGTTATTTAGCAACTTCGCTTTATCCCTAGCTGGCTGGTTTATTGTTTAAGCTTCTATAGTTTTAACTTATGAGCAAATGCTTCAACGACGATTGAACAGGCCGATGTTTTAATCACTGTGACACAAGTCACTGCAGCGGTGTCAACACTACAACACAGCGGTCTTCAACTCTTTACCTTTCACCCCCTTCCCATGTCCTACAGTTTTCCCCTCAGGCCCTCAGGCAATGTGAAAAGGGGGTGTAGAGAAACTAACTTCTCTCTTTCACCTGACATTCTTCTAATACTTCATTTCTCGCCACAACATATGGGATTTGTATTTAAAGTATGCCAAAAGGGCGTACTTGCCAAGTCGGAAACGAATTGCAAGATCTGCTGAGAACAAGGTGGACCTGATTGGTTAAGAACAGGTTAAATGTGGACTAGATGGTCAGAATTAGAAGAGATATTGATCAGAAGGGCTGAGGAACACGAGATCTGGGTTCGAACGGAGACACGGAACACGAAAGCGAGATGTCCATAGGAATCACGAGGTGCCACAAAAATTCAGAGAGCACAAGGGGTACTGAAGGTCAGGTGAGCCTGACGGGAACCAGAAGAGAGAGAAGGCAGGAGCGCTAGCGCTAGTAGATCTGTAGCGCTAGCGAATGGTAACGAAACAGGGTTGCGAATTGTGTAATGGTAATCGCAAAAACGGGTTAGTCTGGTGTTCGGGAGCCAGCAGGTTGTACAGAGTTTAGAAGGGTGAAATCGCTTTCTCACACTTTAGTTCAAATATTTTGTTTTTGCTGAAGATTGCCCACATCCCAGTTTTCAACATTTATGTGTTTCTATATTATTTTTTTAGAATTATATATTCATTGACTTATGTTTTTATTTTTGTATAATAGACAACGTTCTACCCCCAAGGGGAGAATCAGTTCCACAACCTGTAGCAGTAGTTCAGTATAGCGATGGCAGCCTTGAATAAAACCGATGTAAATGATCAGTTGAGCAAGGCTAGGCATGCGTTTGCTACATTTGAAGAAATTTGCAAGAAATTGGATAATGTTGAAGACTTGGCGGACGCCTCCAAACAATTCCGTGTGTCTATACGTCGTCTTGTAGACAACGTCAAGCAGGTCGAACGCGTCGTACTCCGCCGTTTGAAAAATACCGCCGTTGAAATTCAGCCTACAGCATCAGGTAAAAAAAGCCCATCTCCTGTGGCAAAAAGCGACGATTCCCTCTCGGAAAATGGAAAGGTTCGGAAAGTACTCCTTGTGTTGAGCTCTGGAGAAGAACAAACCCAATCCGAGTCCGGAGAAAGAGCAGACTCACCACCATTGTTTGACTCGGATTCCGACGACGAACCATTGAAAACTCGACCCGAAGCTGCCGTTTCAGTCAAGAAAAGCACCACTTTGCCTGTAGATTTGCAGGATTCCAAACTGCACACGCGCTGTCTGGTCAAAGAGAAGAAACTAGCCGAAACTTTGATGAACGAATTGGAGACCAGAGGTTACGTACTAGTACCCGATCAAGAAACGGTTAAAAAACCTCCACCCATAAAGGAAGGATGGAGCAAAGAAGCTGAACTCGAGCGTAGCATTCTTCGTTTGGTTGACGTATCACATTTACTTGCCAAATCGACCCGAAAGGAGGATGTCGACTCGGACACTGAATCTATCCCAGTTCGGGTCAAGCGCTTCACCAAGAGAAAGAGCAAGCAAGACCGGAAACTCCTGCCTTTAGTCTTGGGCGATGCAGACTCCGAGTCCGATAAAGAAAATGAAGACAGCGCTCCAAATCCCAGTGATGAAGACATGAGGAATGGAACAGCCCACGCGGAAGTCGTCACTGCGAACGAAATCGCTCGCCAGGAGCTCCTCGAATCGAGCGAAGAAGACGCCGGGTTCGAAGACACCGAACCAGGCGCTGTAGACTCCGAAGACAAGAAAAGCGAAGATGAGAAGGTGGAGAAAGACAGTAAAGAAGCCGAGCAAGAAAATGACAATAACGGAGGGGAAGAGGGGCAAGAATCACAAGAAGAGGAAGACCATGGCTCTGCGTCTTCACCCATGGGGGAAGACGCGGATGTCGGAGCAGATAAAGGTAAAAAGAATTCATGTAGTTTGTTGAATGTGCGACTTGGTGACTGGGATACTTCGGACGACGACGACGAGTCGAGCAAGAAGCGAAAAAAAGAAGGGAAGAAAGAACCCGAAGAAGCCGCCGAAGACGAAATGGAAGAACCGTCGAAGAAGAAAATGAAGAAAAAGAAGATTTTGTTTGACTCAGACTCGGATTTTGAGCCCGGCGATGGTCCTTCCAAATTAAAGAAACGTAAGAGTCCTCCTGACTCGCCCTCTTCGAGCGCCTCCGATGACGACGAAGAAGATGAGAAAGGGAAAAGCAAACCGAAACGACGTCGGAGAATCAAACAAGTCACCGACGATGAAGAAGGCGACGGAGATGATAGTGACGTGCAACTGATTCAAGAATCCCAGGACACTGCCGGCAAAGGCGGTCGCAAGAATATCAAGCGCATCATCAAAGACACGAAATTAACCGATCAGACCAGAGCCGCCGCCCGCGAAGAACAAGAACGTCGTAAGCGTATTTCCGGCCGCCAAAAGATGTACAACGTCTCCTTTTCCGGTCCGGACGCGCTAACGGACGCGCGAATCGACAAAATCGTTCTCGATTTCGATCCCAAGACGAAAGAAGAGCTCGTGACGGTCCACCCGGACTTGGTACCCAAGCTAAAGCCCCATCAAGTCCAAGGCATCAAGTTTATGTGGGAAGCTTGCTTCGAGTCCCTGGAACGGCTCAAGACACATCCTGGCTCGGGCTGTATTCTCTCCCATTGCATGGGTTTGGGTAAAACTCTGCAAGTCGTCGCATTAACCCACACCGTCATGACGCATGAAGCGTGCGACGTCAAGCGCGTGTTAGTGATCTGTCCTTTAGTCACGGTTTTCAATTGGGTTAATGAATTTAGTCATTGGCTCCGCGACGAACTGGAACTTGACGTGTATGAGTTAGCGAGCGCCAAACAGAATTACATGCGACAGGACAAGATTAACGCCTGGTTTCGGCAAGGCGGGATTATGGTAATTGGCTATGAAATGTACCGCAACTTGACCAACGAGAAGGGGAAACGGATCAAGGAGAAAGCTCGAGCACAGTTCCAGCAAGCGTTGGTGGACCCCGGTCCGGATTTGGTCATTTGCGACGAAGGACACTTGCTAAAGAACCAGAACTCGGCCATCTCCAAAGCGGTCAATCGGATCCGCACCACCAAACGTATTGTCCTGACGGGAACGCCGCTGCAGAACAACTTGAAGGAGTACCATTGCATGGTGGACTTTGTGAAGCCCAAGTTGCTCGGTACCCAGCGCGAGTTCCAGAATCGCTTTG
>RJJA01000580.1:0-24922 GCA_003724045.1 Lepidurus arcticus | reverse complement strand
ATAGGTAAACAATAATATATTGAATATTTTTAACACACATTGAATGGTTATGTGGTAAAACATAGATTCTGTCAAATAAGGGGCACTGTACTGTAATTACATTATTTATTCATGGTCATTGTTAGGTGCAGCAACACAGTTGGTAGGAGCTTTTGCACCAGAATCTGGATTGACGCCAACAAATCCAATAGGTAAACAATACTATAGTAAATTACATTATTTTTAACCAGAAAGAACAACGGTTCATACAAAAACAATCCTCCGGGCCGGATTTGAACCAGCGACCTATGGATATCAATCGTTCTCGATTTTCCTTTCACTACAGTCCACCGCTCTACCAACTGAGCTACCAGAGGATATTTGTTGTAATGGCGTGCTCTAGTTTTATCACGAAAGAAACGTTCCAAGGCATTGCTTTGGGAAGGCTATATAGTGTGTTCCTAACGGGACAGCGAGGAAGGACGGGAACGTCAGAGGCACTTGCGTTTCCAAGCTGTTTACTTGAACCGAAACCATATTTCCTATTATTCTGAACAATAACTAACATCCATTACGTTGTAGCTGTATATCAAAACTCCCTCTTTAAGATCAAAAGCAAATGTCCTTTACATAAGATTTCTTTTTAGCGCTACCCAGTTTCTTCGAGTTTTTGTGTAACGTGCTGGGTGACAGAGAATGCGAACTTCACTCCTCCGGGTGTTCGTGGGTAACACTGCCTACCACAAGGCCAGACAGCAATGCTACAAGTAATACGCGTTCCGTGACGAATTAGTAATTTCTCATGTGTGATTTGTAGATTACTTGGAAACTTCGATCTCAAGCGGAAATTTTGCAGAACTGACCATCAAGGATTTCATTACACCTTCCCCTGATCAACCCCTGTGTTTTAAGTTCCAGTTTTTCAAAAAAACTATCCCGTCAACCTGTAACTCGTCCTTTCAATTGCTACTGACTCAAAGCAAGCCGCTTCTAATTACAATCGGTAGTTCGAACGCGTTATCTATTATGGTCCCGCTGCCAGTTGAGTCAGGAAGTTTGAAACATGGCTGGTTTGAAGCGAAACTGACGTTCAAAGGGCTAAATCAGCCGTTTCAAATAACTATTACGCAAAGCGGACCAATTCCAATAGGCGGAGATCAGAGCTCGGTAATCCGCCTGGGAATCGAAAACGTTCAAGTAACGGAGGGGAAATGTGCACCACTGAGTTAAATTTTCTAAAAAAAAAATACTTTCAATCGATTTAAGAGTATTGGCTGATTTAAGAGTTCTCTCGTAAGATACACATTGGGGAAAACTTGAAAAGCCGTGCCATATATTTAAAAGAAACCAATTTTGTGACCACCAAAATAGATCCTTTTCTAAGGAAGCAACGGGGGTATCTTTCCAAGAACTACAGTTTCCCTAGCGTGCTGGCGTCTGAAAAAAAACAACAGATTTTATAATTCGATACAAACTTTTTAACCATGGCAAATGACTGACAAATTAATGATTTCATACCGGTTTGACGGCAATTATTACTCTAAAACTACCTATGATTTTTGGGCTGTCAATCCAGTCTCTGTAAGAGGATACTTTGTCAAAATGATTACCCAAATACATTAGTAACCTTAACGAAGATTTAAACTATACTTATTTATGTCCATATGCAAGTCGCAGTCGCCGACATGTAAAAAAATAAGCAAGGTGGCAGCAGGCATCAAGTCAGCTTCGGGTATTTCAGTTAAGATAATAATCAGGAAAAATACATTCAGTAATTGAAAAGGCTCGATTTCTCCGTGACCATGGATAGCAACAATTTTGTACAAGAGCAGGTAATACCCTTACATTCCATGGAGCTTGATCTCCACGTATTATGATGCTTGCATGTTTGATGTTGCAACATCACGACAGAGGAGACTGAACACTGAAGTACTGCAGTGTGGCTTGAGTCACGTTTACAAGCGTTCAGCTCTTTAGAGCTCGCAAGCTTGACAGCACAAATAACACTGAAAATGACAATGTCCAAATCATGCCCATCTTTCGACATTGTCGAATAAACACGTGCACTATAGGCTTTCTATTATTTTCACAAACAGAAGGTTATGGCGGTCTTAACTCGCAAGTGACCTTTACCCCCCTGTGGTTGCATCCTAAACTAGCATCTTCCCGCGCTTTGTGAACCATAATTTCTTTTAATTTATTGTAGCGTTTAAAAGCTGCCTTACACCATGGGGTTGGGTATTTGTGCAAAGACTTCGAGCAAGTATCCGGAATAAAAGTTGACAAGCCCGTGATAGCGGCAATCAATGAACTTACTTACCAACAGCTTGGTTTGTATGCGAAGGATTTGGAAGACTTTTCGAAGTATTATTACGATTCCACCGTTGTCGTTCCTTTTTCCTACACAATAGTTTTTTTAGGCACGCACGAAGATCTACGGTAAACGCCGATGATGTTAGGCTACTGGCACGCAAAAACCCAGTCTTGGTAAAATAATACAGTAATTAACGTAATTGAAAATTTCCTTATTGTCCGTTTTTAATAGCTTAATCACATTGAAAGCCTGATTTCACATGATGGCGTCAAAGCAACTGCCGAAGCCGGGAAAAAAGGGCGCAAAAAAGCTAATGATAATCGAGAGCAACTTGAATAAATCAAAAGGTAAATTCTTATCAGTGCAGCAGCGAGACTTGGGAGTGGTAAAAGATACATAAAACAATCAAGTAAATGCCATTACAATTTCAGTGGGTACTTGAAGGACAACACTGAGTTGTGTAAAAGGAAACCGTCATCTTATGGAATACAAGACTTTATGTGTGCGCTTTTCGAATGAATTGACACATCACTTTCGCACCGGATAATTTAAAAAAAAGAGTCCAATGAATTTGCTTAACTAATGCATTCATACAGAAGTTATAGTATGGCCATCCCTTTATAACTGTAAGAAAATAAAAACCACAAACTTTAACAAACCAAAATAAAACGGCGTCATGGTGCAATAGGATGATGCAAGTGGCACCCTAGCTCTTGCCATGTCGTATTCCCGGTATCTTTCCAACAGAAGATCCTTATAATTCCGTTGACACACACGACGTCAATGCCTGGACGCGACGAGCATTACAAGTCTTGCAAAGGACATGGTCATCCAAAGGGTAGCATCCTCTACCTTCAGCTTCAGAAGAAAGAATTGTTCCACAATCCTGTGCAAAATACAAGGTCAATACAAGCTTCGCTTTGAGATAATCTGCTCTCTTACCTCGCATTTATAACAATGTACATGAAAGCTACGATCCATAGCTACAACTCGCACAGTCTCCTCTTGTCCAGATTCGGGCATGATGGGTAGATGGCAAACAGAACAGCGAGGAGCAAACTTTCTGTAATATTTACGTAATTGATTATTAGGGAAAAAGACAAAAAAACTTCTTTAAACTATGTAATTACTTATGGAAATCGTCGATACAATGTATCTGGTTGGCAGCATCTACTGTGAAAGGAATGCCATCTAGACATAGTCCGCACATGACGCAACGGAAGCATTGCGGATGGTACGGCTTTCCCGTTGCTCGCAAAATACGATCCAAAATTGGTGCGGTGCAAACGCAACACTTTTCTAACGTATTCTTTTGAAAAAAGAGAGAGATCAGAGCTACTCGCGTGACGGTGGCTCTATAATAAGAATAGTAAGGAAACTTACTAGATAATCTTCTTCACAATACGGCTTCCCTTCAACAGCATAAAATGGTTTTCCTTGTAAGAGAGCACAGCATACTACGCACGTGAAACACCGAATGTGGTACACCTGTCCCATCGCAGTACAACCCGTGCCTTCACCTACAACCTTGTTACCACAGCCCGCACACATACCTAAAAAGAAAAAAAAACATGAACAAATATCTTCTAGAGCTAAAGGAATTTTTACCAAAAAAATCCGGGTCGCACGCTGCATCCATAGACTTAACAAGCAAAGATGTTAGCGCATCAACTTCATCTTCTCGTCCATAACGATCTGCAGATGTCAAAGGTTGCGACGAAGGCGCAGGAGCCAAACCTTTTGGTCCATAAGGACCATATAAGGTGTAATTGGTCCCACTTTTGGAGGACGTGGACATTTGACTGGCTGGACGAAGCTGAATAGGTTCGTATACAGATTCCTCCGTTGAGATCTGGAACAATTTGAGTAATAAACACCAACACTTAGTCTTAAACATGAAAATTGGACGCGGGACTCAACAATTCATTTAGACGTGTGGGGAAAAGTAAATGGTCTGCAAACTTTAGTAGAAGTTGGGCTTTCCGAAGTGTATCAATGAGCTTGGGTACAATCGTGTCCTATATAGTAAAGCTAACGTCGACCTATATCTAAAAACAGCGCAAACCACCTCACCTTGCCAACTTTTCGTTGGAACACTAACAAACTATCGTTGCTTGAAGAGACGACGAACACTGCACGTACGCTTTAGGAATTTACGAGTTACGGGGAGCCACAGCAACCAATTGAACTAATCATTGCATAGATCTGACTGCCTAAGCGGACAGCAAAACGTTCCAACCGGAGTATCTACTGCACTACACACTGGACATTTAAGAGTCCGGTTCGGGTCTCATTCTGAACTATTTCTGCTGCTTCTCGTGAAGGTTTTCTGAGTGCTTTCTCCCCACAGTCCCTCGGCTCTTGACGCTGCTCTAAACCTGACCATATATGTCAGGTGACGTCAGCTTGGCCTTCACGCACTTCATTTGAATATCTAATGAATACATGTCGTACTACTTGCACTACACCGCAAATCGAGACAACAAACTCCTTATTTCTTTCCTCTACTTTTTTCACGACACCAAGACTTACATGGATCCTTTTACGCTAAGTTGCCGTACAAGGGAGTGGGATGCGACGAATACTCAATTGTAAATTGTAATACTCTATTGCAACCGCAGCCAGAAAGGAAAGAAAAGACCTCGATTGGAATGCTGCGAAGGCTATTTTAACGTACAATATTATGTTTGCGTTTCGGCGGGAAAACTGGTTGAAGTATTAATAGTTGGCCGGCTAGCGAGAAGGCAGGCGGCAATTTGTCATTCACGTGAACATAAAGAAAATAAACAGTCGTACTGCCACATGTCAGCATTTGATATTCGAAAGTGGGTCAAAAACATACGTTTAGAATAACTTTGGCAAACCGAACTTACGAACTACGCCAAAGTTCTACCGTATGAACTTTCATATAAATGAAGGTAACTTTAGACGCGCCAACCATTAAAAAAACGAAAGAGAAAACATTTAGCCCATGGCAATCAACTAAAAAGCCCATTACACCCAGGGTTCAGGTCACATTACAAGTTATTGCTTTGCTAACTACGTTACTTCAAAATAGAAAACTAATTGCGCGTCCTTTCCCGCCCGCGCCAAATGGCAACAGGAGTGCTTTTCCGAGTTTTTTAATCATCGGGCATGCCATCAAGAAAGAAAACTATTCTCAAACTTTGCCGGATCACTCGCTATAATATGCCCGACTCTCCAGAAACACTTAACTTAAACTGAAAAAGAGAAAGGACGGATAAACAAATTTGTTTTACCTGGGACAAAGGAGCATACGTAGCAAAAGGACCTCCATAGGGCGACAATACTTCGTTTCCGGTAGCTCGTCTAAGCTCAGAATAGGATGAGCTCACCGGCGAAGGAGGTGATGGTGGTGGTAAATCTTCGGGTAAAGGTGGCGGAATATGGCACAGATCGGATTCCAAAACTGTGGTATCCAAAGGCGGTGGAGGTAAATCATCTTCAGACGGATCCCGGCTTTTGCGACGACAGCTTTGCAAATTGCTGTACAGGGGTTCAGTTTGAGGAGGCGGGGGAGGGGGTGGATAATTGGCATATGTGGAATGCGAAGGCAATGCATTGTTGCTATTTTGACTGCCATAACGATTCAGGACTGTACTGAACGATGGCTCTGAAAACTTTTTGACTGTATGGCTCTTAGGAATGACAGGAACTTGAGGCTCGGCCTTGTTTGGCTTAGGAAGGACATTTGGACCAACTTTTCTATAAGCTGACCCCTGCTCTACAAATGCAGAATTTTCGTAGGTATCTGACATATTGGGAGCTTCGAATTGTTTCTCCATTGTTCCAGGTTCTTCTATAGTGCTTGCTGTTTTTTTCTCGTGCTCTGTAATGATATAGTATACGTACCAGTGCGAGGGCTCTGTTAAAAAAAGAACGAAGTAAATTAATGAATAATGGTAACTAGAAAACTAACAAGTACTGCCTACATACTTAGCAATTTAATTATGTGAAGATCTCGGGTCCACTCCTTTAAATAATACTGGTATCACAACAAAAATTATTAAAAGCCGATAACCCAGCGTCAAAACAAAGAAACCTTCAAACAGCTAACGGAAGGGCCTGAAGATCTCTCTCCAAATGTATTCTACGCGGTTTCGGTTCGGTTCCAGCGACACCCAACGAACGCCAAATACTTTCCCGTGGTGCAATTATCCATGTAATAATTCCAACCTTCCAAGTCAATATTATAAATTTAAAAATTACACAGTAACGTGTTTATCCTTGTTTTAATATGTAGCTATGACCTTTATTTATAAATGGTCTCGGCTTGCACACTGTGACACCCGCTGTGCAACCCGCAGAACTTTTCAGTTTGGCGGCCTGTGCTGAATTTTATTCGTTTCCAAAGCAATGATCAAAGTCTGGCTTTTTCGTGTCTTTTTTATGTGATGCTATGTATTATTTCGCCTGGTTGTCTGAGTTTCTTCTTTGAGGGTTTACTACAAATGACGCACACAAAATAATAAGACTTACTAATAAAAAAAAGTCCCTTCTATATAGTCAACCAACTGAACTGTCAAGAGCACATGACACTAAAGTATAGGAATGACTTAATAAAATGTAAGACTTTTCGAAAGTATTGGATTGGTCAATTATTATTTGGTCTAAGTCCGCTTACTAGACATCGCCGCACGAGCACGAAGTTTTAGTCGAACTTCGAAGACCACGCCCATTTACGTTTCTGCTGGTAGATTTACTCTCATGGCAATTCGGAAGACCGGCAAACAAGGCGGACGGGCGGGGAACCAGCTTTTTACCTCCGTGGATCTCGTCAGATGTACTGCACTACATAAATATTAATACCAACAATTTTCTAAATAAGTACTGTATATGTGCTGCATTGTGTGTATATGAGTACTTGGATTGCGAGAGAGGAAAATGTGCACACGAAAAAAACGAAGAGCGTGTGCTACAGCCTCCAAGGAACATGGTAGCCTCAAATATTTTTTTTAATTAATATTGTGAGGGGAAAGTTGTAAGATAATTGTTAAATTCACGAAAAGGGAACATATAATTCTACCAGTTACAATAATGTGGGTTGCGTCATCTATGGACTCTACTTCCAACTATAAAGTACCCTTTTATTTTACTCATTCAGTTTTTCAGAACCTGAAGGAGGCTACTCGGTTACTAATTTGGTCAAGGTCTGTTAGCTAATGCTAAATTTTGTTGGACAAGTTTGTTTTTATATTCTGTTCTCTAATAAATTTATAAGGTAACGGTACAAGTTGCCTTACTATGCCTCCTTCAGCTCGAAAGTTTGACTTATTTTTCGTCGAGGAACAATTCCGAAAAAGCGTAGAAGACGACAAGGAGAAGTTATCCATGGATCCTTACTTACGCGGATATGGCGAATTTAGCAAGTAATTAAAGACTTGTCAATAACAAACTACAATATGGCCTTGCTGGTTTAGATTTTTTTATATCATGGGTGCAGTATTTGGTTTCGTAGCATCTGATGTGACCAGCAAGTTGCATATTGTACAGGATTTGTGTAATGGTCCTTCTTCCGACAAGTATAGCACTGTCGAAGGGATGATGGTGCATGAAAAGGCGGAAAACCTTCTAGAAAAAGATGGTTTCATTTCTGGTTCACGCACATTACTTCGATTGCATAGGGCACTAGGTAAGCTTTTTTTTCACTCTAATATGATTAATACATAATTCAGTTATTTAGAGTTTGCTTATAAGTTTCTGGAAGCTATATTACCGTTGGAAAACGATGAAAGGTTAGTATATGCATGTCAAGAGTGCTACCAGCAAACACTAGCAAAGTTCCATCCTTTTTTGATAAGAAAGGCAGTCATGGTAGCGCTATACGCTTTGCCAACAAAACAAGGACTGCTAAAAGCGGTATTTTTAGTATTAAATGCGTTGGAATGTGTGATTTTCTATTTATTTATTTTTTAGATTATGGCGCAAGATGATACCGAGGAAACATATTTCGAGCTCCTCCCTAAAATTACGCTCGCTATGCGCAACGCTTATGATCGTACTGGACAGCTGTATGAAAAGCACGGACTTGAAGACCTCCCCTAATTCGTTCAAACCTTTCTTGTCGCAGAAACTAGGGACCAAATTTTACCGATACCTTCTAAAAAGCCTTATACCATGTGATTTATAAGTAAAATCCAGTGCACCGTAAAACACTATATTATTTCGTTATCTTGAAGTTAATTGCTCGGCATGTTTGTATCTCTGCACTAGTTTATATACAACGGCCTAATCAGTTTCTTTTACGCCAAAACAAGCTAGCTGATAGTTCCTACTGTCCAACTTCGTGTGCTCCCTTGAGAGTGGCAGACGTTTCCTCCCGAATCAATTCATGATGTCGAGCACTGACAGGCAGATAGTAATACGATTGGTAATCACCTCTTTCCGCCATTTTGTTAAGCACTTCTTTCTCCAAGAGACTATACCAAAGCGAAAGTTTGAAAGTGTTCTAATCATTTGTAAAGTCAATGTTTACTTGAGCTGACGCGTATACTCCACTTCATAGCCAGCGTGCAAATTGTTTTCATAGATTTGTTGCGGGCTTGGGAAAACGTAGCGAGCCATCCAACGGGTAATGGGATGCTGCAAAAGGACATCAAAGTATTTTTTAATCAGTTTATTAAATTTCAGCAGTAGACATGTGTTACCCTATGATATTCCCAATGCTTTGGCACGTATCCTTCAGGTATCTCGGCTAACTCGGCAGGTCCGACGAATACATTGACAAAAACGGATATCAATGTGCAAGGAATTATGCCCAACATGAAATAAAAATGCAAGTAGTCCTTAAACTTGTTATACTGCCATCGTGAAGGTGTAATTTGCATCTGATGGCCGCTCATAGATTTGACACCACCTGAAACAGAAGAATCAAAAAGATGAGCAAAACAATTTACGAAGTGTACTCCCATATCACTTGTGTGTTCCCCGCTTGAAGTAACTAATTAAAATTAAATAATTAAATAAAAAAAACTAATTCATTTAGTGCGACTTTAATTTAACTTTAACGCTGTACCACTTACCAAAAACAAATGTTTTAGATGCAAGTCCATCGCTACGTCGTAAATACGTAGCAGACTTTGAAATGTTTCGTAGCACGCTCAAAACAGTCATGTTTTGTTAGAAACCTTGCAGACAACAGGACAGCAACACAGATCGTGGGCAGGGGAAGTAGAATGTATCAGAATCGGTATCACTCGCTTTGAAATCGATTACTTCACTCAGTTTCAGTATCAAAAAGCGCGCGCTTCACAAACTTTTTCACTAATAAAAAGAAAGCGTTTAGAAAGTATAAAAGATTATATTTCCATCGTTTACATAAAAATGATGTAATTAACACAATGATAAAGAACATCTTGTGCAGTGATGTCCTCTTGCCTATCTTTTTGGCACAAATAAAAATCACAATTTGGTACGTGTACAAGAGCAAGAGATGAGTATACTCATCTTGTACACGACCAACGAAGACGAAGACACGAAGATTACTTTTTCACTCCACATGTGCCATCTCGGCAAGCCTGACACAACTCAGACTTGTGGGGTTTCGAGGGTTTTCCTTGCCGCCTTCCGGTGTTTCCGATGATCCGATGAAACCCATAATAAGCGAAACCGACGGTGTTCCGGAGATTAAGCAACACCTAGGACATAAAATGTCATGTACAACCAAGATCAAATATAAATTAACACCATAAACAAGCTCAAACAAATATAAAATCGAAATACTACCTTTTCTATTTCTTCAGGATACCACATCGGATCTTCGAAACAGTCAGCACTCACCCCGCGAGACAAACATTTTTCACATTTCTGCCCATACAACTTGAATAGGACTTCCCCTACCGTTCCAGTTGAACTGCGCCGCAAACGGTACCAGAATGTTACTAACCCCCTCATGCTGGTCCAGCCATGTCCTCTTTTCTACAAACAAAAATTTGAAGGTAAAAGTTAACAAGTGTTTTTAAAAGCGGAATTGAAAGGTAACTTACCTCACAATTAAACCGGACTTTAGCGGCATCGAGTAGAACATGATATTTGCCAAATTTGTCTTCCAGCGGGGCTTCATGAACAGGTAAGAAAGACCAAGGATGCGAATCGACGCAGTAGTATTGTTGAAAGTAATAAGCAAACTTTGTGATCCAGTACTCTTCTAGGCCACTGAAAGTATATGAACAGCAATTAAAGAATAAGATTGAAATGCGCGTATTTTCGCGAATGGCGTTATTACTGAGCGAATTCCCTGTGGAAATGATTATCAAGAAGAACTAACAGAACTGCAAAAGAAATTAAAAATGGCACGTATTTGCGTGCTCCGTGAAAAAAAAAATCAAAACTAATGCACAAATGTCTGCTCGAAAAAAACGGATACAGGGAAACCTCAGTGTGGTCTAATCCATACCCGTGGGATTAATTAAAGCTGGCTCATTTCGAGGATTGGATCACGAGATATCCTTGTACCCGTTTTTTCCGAGGTATAAAAAATTGGGGAAAAATCGTTCAACTGGGCAAAAGGTGAGAAAAGGAAATTGCAAGTTGACAAGTTGCAAGTTGGCAAATTGTAAGGCATTTGCGATACGAAATTTAATTGTTCCTAGCAATGCGAACCTCGCTGTCATAAGAAAACTGATCTGCGGAAACAGAAAACATTGTCGTACGGAATAACTGTAGATTAGTTTATTTTTTCAAAAAAGGTTCGATGTAGGTTAGCGCAGCATGTCCTGCGTACAAGTTTGTGGCTGCAAAAAAATTAACAACAAAAAAACTTACAAAGGCAGGTTAGGCCAAAATCTGACCACTTGTGTATAAGGCGACGGCAAATGGATCTGTTGAACCTGGGGTCGGATTTGAGGCTGGAGAGGGATCCCGTGCAGGATCTCTGCTAGGGGTGCCGGCACAAAAGCATATCCATAACCGGTGTAATTGCAGCAATAGAAGTGTTGACCATAAGCCGGCGGGGTAGTCGGAGCAAAATTAAATGTGGAGGTGGATGCCAGTGGCGAATCTGAAGGCGACGGTGTAGACGAATATCCGGAATCATCTTCAAGATCAAATTGGCTAAAGCCTGAAATGCAACGATATTGAATGGAAATTCAAAGCACCACCACATGCACGATGCGTAAATCTGAATAATAACGTACCTTCGCAAAGTTCGCAATTACTATTCAACATTTTGGATTCAACAAAATGTACACGAAGGCTTCTTACAGCTACCAGTGTCACTAAACTTCCTCACCCGAAGAGTTCGCAATCTCATCCCTTTATTGAAGACGGAAAGAATCGACAGGACGTTTTAAAGGAACACTCTAGTGTTTTAGACTCCGCCTAGTTTATACTCATTCTCCTAACAGTTGAGCGTGGCGGATCTCAAAAAGCAGGTAACCTTGCGAGTCCAACACAACGTAGCGATACATTTAGCTAGAGGAAACAGGGAAGGTGGAGACCCAGTGCCTGTCTACCAATGAGAAGAAAGTCGGGAACATTTAAGAGAAAACCACGCTACCTTAAAACCACGTAATTCCCGTAATATACTTTAATTAACCTTGCAATGCACCTTTCATTAAGCTAGCCTCTCAATAATTCGGAGTTAATGCACCTGCAAACAACGTTCCGACTGGTAGAAAGTTGCATTTATTGAACTTTCGGCCTGTTATTGTGGAGTGCATTATATACGGATTAGGAAAACTACAACCATCAGTCACCCAATGTTTTTAGAATCGAAATAAAAACACACCAAAAGTGTTTCGATGTAGAAAGAAAAAGAAACACCCTGGATACAGGGTGGGAGCGTATAGGATCACCACCTACAAGCCAGGCAAAAGACCCAGGCTTCTCCCCTTTTCCAAAAGGCCTTCCCGAGTCTACAGCTCACTTCTCTTTTCTGCGACTCTTCCAAAAGCGGTATAGTTTGTATCCTATGAGCGCTATAGAGCGTGGGAACCACACAATAGCAAGAACCCAAACGAAACCTCAAAAATATTTAGTACAAAAATTGGTCGAACCCCCCCCCCAAAAAACTCCAAGCTAAAAAAAAAAGTACTCCGAGAAAACTCAAAACTTTCATTTCAGAAGTACAGTAAAGATGTCAAAAATCCCTCTACTTTATAGGGATTGGGCCATGCTGGGTTTCACATGTCCAGGTTGGGGTAAGCTGTTAAAAATTAGCATGTCCCTTTCGACCCTAATTGTCGTCTGTAGTTACCATAGCCACTACATAGGACTCATCACTGTTTCTGGTGTTTGTCTGTTAAAATTCCGGGTTTCACACGTAACACCACACTGCAGACGATGAAAGGGGAAAGAAATAAAATTAACGTAAACATACTTTTGCCCTTAAAAAACGAAGGAATATTAAGGTGTCATCGAGCTCGGCACTTTTGGCACCCAGCCTTCTTTTTCACTAGCACTAACCCAACTCAATTCGTACCACTTTTCTCCTTCTAAACGTGTCGATGACGGCCTAAAGTTTTTTAAAGAAGTTAGTACACGTGAAGAAGAATACATGTGAAGAAGTAAGTTCACATCCTCTTGCACAGTACGAGTTCGAAGTCAAAACATGGCCCTACATGTGAACATATCTCGCCTTATTTAACGGGATGAATCCTGATTTTTCTGTCATACGAGAAGGGCATCAGAGAGCACTAGCCATAAAGCCAGCTCAGTTTACCGAAAATGCTGGCAATCCAAAGACAATCCATACTCTTCTTTCCACCACCATTATTTTTCGAGGATGTAAACAAAACGTCATGGAAGGCATACTTTAACGACAAAGGGCTACGTATAAGGGTGAAGAGAATTATACATTTTGAGAAACTTGAGAATCTCTTGCTTCTTAAAAAGTGGCAAATAATATAGCTATAATAAAAGATACAACATATATCCTCTAAGAGCTCGTCTGACGATAGGTTTAGCAGCTAAAGCGAAAACGAAAAAAAGAATACTATCATGGTCTATTTCCCTTCAGTTCGATTTCTTGACCACTGGTCTTTTCAAATCGTCAACACTGATATACCCGCACTAAAAGGAATGAGGACGGATGCTTTGACATTCGCCGGTCGTGACCCTTGAGTAGCGAGACGCGAGTGTTCCCTTCCAGGTGCACTTTTCACTATCACTAGGGTAGGGCATATCTGACCAAAAGACTGCCCCGCTCCTTATGATTTACAACCGTATGGCAAAAAATATCCCTGTTTGCAAAAGTTCGCTACCTTTGTGTAGCTCTTCAATCCTCCAGGGATCTACGGGTTTACGCCTAACAAAGATAGGGACCAAAGGGCAAACACACTGACACCGTCCTCTGTATCAACATTTCTGCGCAGTTTGCAAGCTCAGAAGAGGCCGTGGCCTAGTGTCAATACTGATAGCTTTCAAAACTAAAGACCCAAACGGTCATGCAATTGACCTTCTCTCTCGGAGGTACGGCCTAATCGTATTCTTTCGCTTTCAAGCTGTCGACGTCGTACTCAACACCCATTTTACACGAGGGGATGCCTCCCGCTTCCAAATAAGTACAAGTTTTTCTTCGAATGAGTTTTCTCGATGTTCCCAAAAACAGTTACGGTGCTTATTTACAATTTCATTACTACAATTGCGAAATGAAACATTGAATGCGCTGCCATCACATGCCACGGTATCGCAACTCACATCACAGGATAAAAACGTAAACAGGCTCAATTTTTTTTTTCACAGAATTCCAAACTGCAGAAAACGAAAACTTTCTTTTTGATGAGATGGTAAAGAATTCATGTTTTTTCAGCAGCATGCCAATAAAATATAAAATGGCAGACACCTGCCACTCATGCATCACTTGATAAATGAGCCATTAAAAAAATAATCTACCTAGCGCTTTAAATGAACACCCAACGAACATAATTGGTCCTTTTTGATAAGAAAATAAAGTCGACACGTTTGGTGAACTTCAGACTATTTCTGGGCATACCAAGTTATTTACACTCACATTCTTCACATCGCTTCTCTTAGTTGATAAGTCTGCACACGGCTAGTTTTGAAATTTCACTATCATTTTTTGCGTATATGACTAGCTATCCATTCCAGTCCTTGATATAAACTAGGAAGAAAAAAGTTGCAAAAATCGGTTAAGATTCGTAACAATTATTGCAAAATCTCAAACAAATAACAATGCGAAAAAAGAATACCTTACCCTTCACCGGTCAAAGCACAACATCCCTGGATTTGCCAATGATGCTTCTTGAGGGATGTCAAATTTAAGTGACGAGATATCTCCGCCGCAGACATGGATCCTTTCAGGTCTTGCTTATTCGCATATATAAGAACCGAGGCTTGAGATAACTCTTCGTGTGCTAAGAGTCTGTAAAGTTCATCGCGAATTATGCTCAACCGTTCTCGATCCGCAGAGTCGATCACAAGTAGGATAAACTATACAACAAAGAATAAGTACATATTCATGTTTATTCCAAAATAACCTACTTCTGTGTTGGTGTAATACGTATTCCACGCCGCACGAAGGGATTCTTGGCCACCCAAATCCCACATAATGAAATGGATGTTTTTCCATACTACTTCCTCGACGTTTGATCCAATAGTGGGTGAAGTCTGGACGACCTCATTCATGAGAAACTGGTACAGTATGGTGGTTTTGCCAGCATTATCTAGTCCGACAATGACTATCTTATGTTCTACAAAAATTAAGAAAAAATGCAATAATCAATGTATATTATTGTAAAGTGGGACCAACAGAAACTCGAAGTTAAAAGTACTATTTGGTTGGGAAGCTTTCAATGAAGGATATATCAGTCACAAACATGGAAACCTTGATATATCAGTCAGAAACCAAACCTTGAGCTTTAAGGACAACCATGCCAAAGAACTAGCACGAAACAAATTTTGCATCTAAGCCGCAAAATCACGTGATAATAAGCGTCACGTGTATGGAACTAGCATAGCACAAGCATTGCGGGTGATGCATCAATCCAATTTAGGTACAGGCAAATTTATATAAATTCTATTAGACACCCAATAAAATTTACACAAAGGTATGAAAAATTAACCGTATAACAAAGGAAAGGAAAGAATGCCATTAAAAAACTTGAAATTATCAGGCAAATCTGCCAATAAGGACATACGCGAACTACGTGTATATATTGTAAACGGTGATGCAGTCAATTTGTTTTTACCTTCATTCCCAAAGAAACTCCATAATTTGGCAAGTAATATTCCCATGGCTCCCTAAATACAAGAAATGGTCCTATTAAACATATGCTATATATGTACCAGTACACTAGAAACACACGGTAGTTTTCAAGAGACATTCAAAAAGTAGGTAGCTCAAAACAAGCTCATAAAAAGACTAGCCCACAACAGAAGGTCAATTAGACAATTGAGAAATTAAATCGCTTCATCCAAACTGGAAAAAGGGAATTGTAATTGATGTCGAGACCTTGACACTAAATTACCGCAATTTTTACGTCACGGATATAACTTACTGCTACATTAAGGGAAATTATTACTTGTACAGAAACGTTGAAGGAATAGGTTGAATAAAAGAAATATTTTCCCTTCTTCCTTTCTTTTAACAAGATCTACACTGCCAGCTTTCCTTTCACTGTGTGATATATATGATGTAACAGTATTCCGATGGAAGCGAAACTTCACGCAACAGTATGGTTTACAAACAGAGGTGGCGCCATCTTAGTCTTGTTGAAGATACATTATTTATTTTTTTCGTAGCGTCGATGTTCTCTGTCACATCATGATTTTGCCGTAGCAGTTGCCCACCTCCCTTTTCGGAAATTCTTATGGACATTCGGACGTATCCGGGATACCCGAAGGAGAACGAAACCGAGGCACCGGAGTATCCTTTCTGCGGAATATCTTATAAGTCACGCCCCGTTTGCAAAGCGGCACTTCTAGTAAGACGAGAAATGCTTGTAGTAATACTTGTATGTTTAGCCACAATGGCCAACCAATCAGACGTGCCTGTATCTGTGTATCCTTTTTAAAATAACTATATAATATATCTATCAATTAATTATATACAAGATTAAGATATTCCTGTCTTTAATCCTTTGACAGACTAAAGTAATTATTCACTTTCCTTAGCCACAATACCAGACAACTAGATATTCCTTTTTCGTCAACGAAAGACGCTGAGATAGCTTACAACTCACTGTGCGTTGACCAGGAACCGAAACGAAGCAGCACCACGAAACATTTGTCCGTGGCTAACAACGTCTTGAACGTGTAAATCATAACTGTTTATTAAAGCAGAAAGGAGAAGATCTATTATTTTTTCTTACATACAGGAAAATTACCAGCCAAAATACGAGACAGTTGAGGGTGGCATTAAATTCGTTTTTGGAACACGTGCTACTGGTTTCTGACACCATATTGCACTTCACGGTATGAACAAAAAAGAAAAACAGAAGAGAAATTGCACTTAATGCGGATATGGAACGGGGACGAAAAGAAAACGGTTCAGCAGCAGCTTGTAGCAGCGAACATTCACCTGCTCCCACACCTGCAAGGGCGTTTTACGGATTTGCCTTGTATTTAACGTCATGTTTTCTATTACTTGTGTATCTTGTATGGGCCTACGTCCCAGGATTTTTTTTAACTGCGCTTGGTCTTACATACTGGCCTCAGAAACACTGGGCTCTTGCCCTCCCTTCTTTGCTAACCGTAGGTTTCTTCTCGTTTGCCTTGTTAATGTATCCTGCCATCAATCTCACCTTAGTCCCCGATTTGAATGATCCCCGGACGCTATCAGAGTATCCTAGAAAAACATGCAGCAACACGAACGATGGAATAAGGGAATTCGAAGATTTAGACATTTCGGATGTTTGCAAGGTGTTATACAGAAAAAATAAAACAAATTAAAGCGAACAGTGGTTATGGAAAAAATATATTTTTTCCTAATTTGGAATGTAACTTCCATATTTCCGCTCTCAGGCACGCAATTTGTACAAAGGAATGGAAAACATAGGGATTGAATATGTAAACAAAACACCAATTTTAATTTTCATACATACCACCCTTTAAAAGTAAACAAAAAAAACTATACCTTTAACACTTTTTCAACAATAATCCTATTAGTAACTATACAAGCAAGAACGCGATTGCTTCTGTTGATTGATCTTCAGAGGAAAGCGGCTTGCAGTTTTTCACGCTTTTTAAATCCTTCAACAAATTCTGGTACTCATATTCGGGGATAAAAGGATCAACACCTAACATCGCTTCATCTTTTCTATTCTTTGTGCCTTGTGAAAGTATGGCAAGTATATCGCGAATTCCAAAATAATGCTGATAGGCTATCAGGAACTCGCGGACACAAGCCTGCAAGACAGGAGGAAGCGCCTGAAACTTTTGGGATGGACTAGCAACTTGGATTTTTTCGTCCTCGAACTGGTAAGATGCTGCTGCTGTTAGATAGCGACTAAAAACGACGTCCAATGTGACACTTGACTCTGATAAACCCCAATCGGAATCCAACCGCGTAAGCCAAAGTTTACAAATCGAGAGACATAACCATGTAGGTTTCAAGGACCGCAGAGCATCATGCATATTTTGCGCGCTTTGCTGAGCCCAGCCTTGTAAAGTATCGCCTACGAACCGGATAAGGTCCTGGCACAATGGATTTGTGAAGGGGAACGTGACGTCAGGTTCGGAATGCTGGATAACAGTCGCAACGTACGAAAGTAATTTCGATGCTTCACGAAGTATTAGATGCTTTTCACCGAGGTGCGCATCACGCAGAATTTCGACAAGTTTCCGAGTCCTATAGTTCATAACTCCTACTTTCCCCTTATGCCAAAAAATTCGGGCTACTATAGTTCTCGCATAATCACCTGGGGAAGTATTCGCGAGGGTATTTCGCAGATTCATTTCAAGAACCTTCACAAACCATTTGAGCGCGTACCAATGCCTCTCAGGTACCCCAGGTGCATTCGCTAACATGTGATCTATATCGTCTACATCTTCGTCACTAAAATCACAACTCGACAGCAAGTCTTCCAACTTATTCCAACCCTCATACGCACAGCTCTCCTCCTTGTACAGAAGTTCGCAATACACTTTAAACATTGGGGAGGATAGGGTGGGTGGATGCCATTCCAAAATTTTGTTAAGCAGATCCAGAGCCACTACAAACTCGTACCTTGACGAAAGCGGGTACTTAGAAATGGAAACCCTGCGATCGCTCCGACGAGCGGCCGTCTTAGGCTGCTGGCCAAGGATTACAACTCGGACCAAGAAGTCCATGCAGGAAACTAAAGGATAACGGCTAGCGCTAAGCTGATCTTGTAGAACGCACATGGGACCGTAGTAGTTAATCTTGCTGGTTGCCATAAAGAGGGACTCGAAGCTTGTATGCAACGGAAATTTTTGGCTATCACAGTCAGGAACACTTTTGAACTGCGTCACGGAAAACTGATCTAGGATTGGGGCGTGTTCTTTAAAAGTACGGGTGGCAATGGTAATTTCTTCCTTGGATACTTTGCGTGCTATCTTGGAGTCTTGGGGCGACTGTGAACAAGTACTTTTCGAGCTTCCGGTGAATGTAACGCCTCTAAATGATATAACGCTATTTGATGATGGCGACAATAACGCAGGGGCTAGGGTACTAGTTGAGGGCTCGTTTGTCGCATCCTTGATGGCTTGGCATGAAGGGACGTCGTTTTTCATTAAGGGCAATTTATTTTTCCGAGAAGAACCATCACTTAAATTGCTGTACGGCTCTGTGAGCTCACCAGCTACGCTAGCATCTTCCATTTTCGGTCGCTTCTTTGGTGTGGGTTGCTTGGTGCAAGATGACCTACGTTTGACAGAACGATTTCTAGTTTGGCGAGCTGGGTTTTCGAAATCGTCGTCTGAGAAGTCTTCTTTACCATTAATTTTTTGAGGATGCTGATATTTTGCTGCACCTTTGTTAAGGGCTAATTGATTTGGCTCTGAAGTACAAGAGAGGCTGGTCGCCGAATTGGACTTGGGTTCATCAAATAAGCGAACAACACAAGACGTCGTTGGAAGGGCAGACGCAGTTTCTTTACGTTTCGGTGGGGTTTTAATATAGTCATACAGTGTCTTTGAAGGCGTGCTTTTACGCTTTTTACTGCTGCCATCTTTTTTCTTATAGGATCGCAACTTTTTCCTGGGGCTTACATTCAATTCTGCAGATTTAAGAGGAGCATTTTTCTTGGTATTCACTACTTGACTGAGGGGCTCGGGTGTCACGTCGCATCTGACACTTCCTTGTTCAGTTTTTACCCCTTCTTTTGTCGGGGTTTTGACAAAATAGTCGGTAATTCTTGAACTCACTTTCTTGGGAGTAACAACTTTGTTGGGAAATGCTATATCGCCATCTTTGTTGTTGCTTATCTTGCTCTTCTCTTTTCTGGCTACTGAAGAAACAATTTTCTTGGGAGGCATTCCTTGTGTTTGATTACTAAAAAATTTGAACTTATTTATTATTAGAACACAAGTGACAAATTAAGCCAGCAGGAGAAATAATAAAATACACATTTGATTTACCCTTTCTTTTTCTTAGACTTATTTCCATTGACGAGCCCGAGATAACTTTCTTCACGACTAATTATGTTTTGACAGTCTAGCAAAGGAGTTTTCCGATTCCAAAGCAAATGGCTACACTTTTTCCTTCTATGTTTTTGGCTTCACTTTCCAAAAGCGTCAAGTGAAAAGCGCAAACAACGAAACAACAAACACCAAGCACGCTGAAAAGGCGCCAAGAAAGTGCGAAGAAAATAAAACTTGCAGTATAGCGCCCCTATAGTTGCTAATTGAAACGTAACATAACAACAGACTAGTACGAAATCCGTTGGCGCGAAAATCCTTTTTAATAAAATCAAGAAAAAAGCGTGGGCAGACAAGCTTTAGCTTAGAATAAAACCAACTAACTCCGTTCAGATTTTCTTATAAGAGCTAGGAAATCAACCTCAGATTGCACATAAATGCAACAGGTTTTAATTTGGAAAGCGTATGCTCTTCGACATTTGGACACCAAAGCCAGTTAATATGGTTCAGAAACTGTAGCATTCCTCCATCAAATCCTTATCTTTTTTTTCTTGTACCAGGAATTAATTAGCGCCCAGAACAAACAAGCAATTCGTTGGTATTTTAGAAGTAAGAACACTTATAGCCCTAGTTCAAGCTTGTTGCAGTGTATATAGCTTCCTGGGTGCACTCGATCAAAAGGTTACAAACAAAGTGTAAGACTTTAAAGTAGGATAGTTTCCCAAAACCACCGTTTACGGGTTCATTTTTTGCGCTCAAAGCAAGAAACAGAGGTTGTGTGTGTCATGTGACGGTTATTAACTTTAGGCGGATGTCTTGGTCGTTTCCTGCTGCTCAAACTTGGGATATTTCGATTCGACTTCCTGCCAAGTCAGCCTTAAGATGGATAGATCACGGACTACGCCGGCAATTTCGGACAACTAGTCGTACATAAGAAAAAATATTAGAACCTGGGCTTGTGTTAACGGGAACAGTCAAAGCCTACCGGAACACGAACTTGACTTAAAGAGTCGCGCTCTCGTAAAGTGGCCGAGTGGGGTTCTTTAAGCGTATCAAAGTCAACAGTAATGCCGAACGGAATGGCAATTTCGTCCGTGCGAGCGTAACGGCGCCCAATCGAGCCGGAGGAATCGTCCACACGATGCGATACATCGCATTGAGTTAAATCACGGGCTTTACATCATGAAAACATCCATGCCAATTAAGTCACATCAGTTTATATATATAAAAGTAACAAAACTTACAGAGCTGTTTGACGAAAGGATTGAATTCTGGGTTGTTACTCAATGGAAGAACAGAGCACTTAAGCGGGGCGACGCAAGGAGGCAAAGAAAAGTACTAAGACAGAATTCGTTTTATGAAGTTAACTTAAGTAAAACTTTGAAATACCGTTCTTTGTTCATCTCCCTCGCGAACGCGGAAATTGTGTTCGAATATCGAATACATTATGCGTCCAATACCGAAAGACGGCTCAATAACATTCGGGGTGAACTCTTCCACATACACGGTCTTTTGGTAACGCTTGACGGATACCAAATCCTTGGTTAAAGTATAAGATGTACCGTTAATGGCCAAAGGAAACTCGCTACAAAGTTAATGTTAATTGTTGCGCAATTTCACACATTACACGTTTGGCCTACCCGTTGTCTTCCAGAGCCTTTTCAAACGATTCCATGTCAACTGACTCCAAGCGGCTCAAAAACTCCAGAATTTCCTTGGCTTCTTTTTTGAAGGCTTTACCAATAGCTCCTTTATTGGGTACAGCCTCTGTTTTAAGAAGAAAATAAAGAGGTTATTTAGGAAAATACAGAACTTTGACCAGATTTACCAATAACATCCACAGTTTTCGGCTGGTCAAGTTTCTTCTCGGCAGCTAAGCGGACACCAGTAGCTTTCGTGTGCTGGCTTAAATCATACGCAGATCGGTCTGCGCATCCTACACATTCCACCCATCCCTAGATTACACAATATACAATGTTACACTAACTAGTTGATATTGAATCGTAAGTATACATAAGAAGTAAGACATTCGGCGTCCCAGCAATCACAGGCGTAATGAGCCATCTCGTTGCCCATGTGTTGACGGAAGCGCAATTTCTTGGCACCAATGCCAATACGGAGCATAAATAGTTGAATACGGGCAATAAAGTAGGCTAGTGTCTCGTTGGCAATTATTTTCTATAAACAAAATCATAGAAGTTGAAAAAAAATCACAAGTATTTTTTTAACATGATCACTCACCTTTTCTACTGCGTCTCCAACTGTCATAATTTCAGCAGCTTTACCGTCCATCTGGTTGCAGGCTGAATACAAGAGCAATTCGACGTGCTTGACGTCCTCGAACTTGGGGTGCGATTTGTCGGTTGGATCGCAGAAATGCTCAATTTCGGCCATGGTAAACTCCCTGTAAAAATGAAAAGTTCGTTAAAAATTACACGCTCGTCATAATATAAGACGGTGCCATGCCTGACACGTAGTAATCCGGATCTGGGAGAAATCTCATTTCGGAATGCGTTGCCAATTTGTGCAGCAGCAAAGGGTAAACGACCTTGGTTAAATTCTAGCAATCTTTTAAAATTCACAAAGATGCCTTGGGCAGTTTCTGGCCGCAAAAACCTAAACACTTCATATAAGCTACGTGGATCGAAAAATACAATACACAGTACCCTTTGACGAGACCAGTAGGGCCGATTGACGTACTGAACATGAGATTAAATTCAATGGGTTCCGTTAGATCGTTGCCAGTAATTGGCGACTTCATGTTAAACTTCTTCAGCACTTGATTCATTTCTTCCTGGGTCATGCCATCGAGCTGCGAATGACCACATTAGCCTTATTTTAGCCGCCCGTAAGTTTTTATTCCTTACCTTAATGACGATATCATCACATTCATCTTTCAAAGCTTGCGTTGCTTTCTTTTCGGACTTGACTTTCTCCAAATGCGCTTTGATCAGGTGGTCAAGTCGAAAGCATTCGCCAGTTTTCAAGTCTTTGACCATCAAGTCAGCAAAACGGTCCACGTGTCCAGATGCCCTATAGAATGTTTGGATTTATAATGTTTCGTAGTAATGAAAGAACTTTTACTTGAGAACAGGCTCTGGTGTCAAAATAGAACAGTCGACTTCTAACATCTGCTCTTCTAGGACGAAAAATTGACGCCAGGCCTGCAGAATGTTGGATTTCATTGCACAGCCCATGGGGCCAAAATCATATTGTCCTGTAATGCCTCCATAAATAGCAAAAGAATGGTCGTAAAAGAAACGGCGTTTTAAAAGGTCTTCGAGTTTAGACCGGTCAAACGAAGCTTCAACAGGGGCTAAAGCTAATTCCTTATCTTCGAGTACTTTCTTCCTGGTTTTTAATTCGGCTACGGCCTTTTTTACATCCAACTCCAGTGCCCCGGTGTCTTTCAGCTTCCTGACCAAGTCCCCCTATGCATAAAAGCCATGAAACCTACTTCTAATCATCGGATGAAAATTATTACCTGTTCCTTAACAGCTGCTCGCAAAGGAGCCAGAATTTCTTCAACTTTAGGATCAGACATGTCTAGCTGCAATCGGAGTTTCTTATGCGATTTCTTAGAGCCCCAGTTAGGCGGAAGAGTTTTACTAGCAAAATTGCTTGCAGTTGTATTAAGTTTACGAATAAGCTGTCGATGGATACTATTTCGTTTGGTTTCACCTTTCACGATATAACGATAAATACTAACGGTAAAACTACTACACAAAATTCCTCCACAGAATTTCATCAGAAAACCTCCAAAAGACGGCTATCGGTAACTTTTCCTGGCCAGAAGGGCTATAGGACGAAGGAGCCAAGTTCGAAAAGAGCCCACCTAGTGCAAAGGAGTCCAGTTCCAAAAGAGCCACCCCTAGTCCAAAGGAGCCAACTCTGTAGACCAAAAGAGCCCACTTACCGACTGGCGTTTATATAGGGGTGCTTCAGGATACACATCCATTTAGCGGGCAAAAAAAATTTGCGAATCCGTTCTCTTGAACTTGTCCAGGCACGTTTTGGTGTTTGTACGAAACGACTTTCAACCCGGTTCAAATCGGTTTGAACCACTTTGAACCGGCCTGAACAGGTGTGAAATAGCTTGAAAAAGTGTGAACTAGTTTGAACAAGTTTGAACCAGTTCAAACTAGCTTAAACCGGTTCAAACTAGTGCGAACCTGTATCCTGAAGTGCGATGTGTATCCTGAACAGTGCTTTGGATCTTCCCGAAAAGATCCCGATCCGATCATTTGATCGGATCGGATCGGATCGTCGGTATGTCATAAAGAACGTGGATCGTATCTTTTTTGTAAGGACAATTTACCGATCAATTGAGGCCATTTAGTAGCCGCTGCTAGTATCCAATGTTACAAGTACAACGTGGTTTCGACGTGCTCTAGTCCTTTCATTTGGTATGGGAACATTTAAGGGAACATTAAAGTTGTTTAAAAAGAAGTGTACCAATCTTCTCAGAGGTGCCGATCCCCCCCCCCCCCCAGGCTCAAGAGGAGTTCCCCCCCAACCCATACAAATTCCCCCCCAACCCATACAAATTCCCCCCCAACCCATACAAATTCCCCCCCAACCCATACAAATTCCCCCCCCCCAAATTTTCGAGGGGGGGGAATTCCATTCAATCCCCCCCCACAGAACATGGCCAAGAGGAGTTACTCCTCACGTCCCCCCCCATCAGCACCACTGAATCTTCGTATGACATTTTTTTGGCTTGAAATTATCCCGTGCAGCAAAGCGGAAGTACTGTTTAATAAAAAAAGCACAGTTTATTACAGGCTTTATTTTAGTAAGTAATTTGGTAAGTTTTGGTAAGTGATTTGGGTATGTATAACAGTTTCACGTATGGAGCTTATTGCAAGAGTAAAATTCCTGGTTGGCCACTATTTTTACTTTTTTCAGTATAGATTTCAAATAGCAAACTTTACAATTTAGTTAAGGTATATTTAGCGTTATAGATACATATGTATGATTTAAAAAAAAAAAAAAAAGGATTGGATCTTTTTGATCGGATCGGATCAAGATTTTTCCGATCCGGATCTAAATTTTCCGAAGATTTGCAGGATCGGATCGGCAAAAAATGCGAATGATCGGTAAGGATCT
>RJJA01000579.1:0-15747 GCA_003724045.1 Lepidurus arcticus | reverse complement strand
TATTTGATCGTTTGCTCATCAGCCCATAGAATTTATGTGCGTAGTTTTCACATTAGCGAAATAAAGAAGCATAACTAGGTTGGCCAAACGTCACGTTTTGGCCGGGATAGTCCCGTTTTTGGGCTCTTTTTTTTTGGCCGTCCCGTTTTTTTTCTTTTTTCTTGTATCTGGCGTAGGCTCTCGCCTATTGCCGCAGCTATATTATTAAAACCGAATATACAGAGAGTACAGATAAAATTACATTGCACGGGGAAGGGGGGGGGAACAGGGTGTACCATAAGTACACCCCTGTAGGGAGGGCAGGGTGACAGGAAGGGTTAGGCAAGCAGGGAGGGGGATATTTGCACAATTGCTAAGACAGTTCTTTCAGTGCTTGCTTCTAAAAACTAGCGATAGCAGGGAAAGCTGCATGGTGTGAGAGGACTTCTTTAAGATTAAAATGGATTTGAAGCTTGCTTAGCTGACGGAGAAGGATTGCCCTAGCTCTGTTCAATTTGCGGCAGTGAAAAAGGAGGTGGTGTAAAGGCCCAGCCGCACTAGCAGATTTTTCCGGCAACCGGATGGTTTTTGGCACATTTTATGCCCTCGAGGAGAAATCGAAGGCCTTCCACCGTTTCGGCAAACGTAGTGTTAAAAAAATCGGATAGCGAATGCGGAATTTTGGCCAGCCAATGAGCAAACACCACCTTATTTATACCCCTCCCACTGAAAACAAAAGCACGTGTACGAAATATACACGAAAGAGATTTTCTGAACAAATGAAAATAATAAAGTTTAAAAGCATTATTAGATTCTCACCGGTATTTTTTTATTCATAATAAATATGAAAAGGAAAAGAGGTGTATTGAGCGGAATTTACCGCTGCGCCGTTATGTTGCATTATCAGGTCAGCACTGACTGACCTTTGACCTAATGATCTTATCTATTTAACGGTATAAGCATTGTATGAAACTGTGCAGGGCCATATATAAAATGCGAGTGGTCTGCTGCTATTTATTGTAGTTTTTGTCCTTTCCTGCAATAAAGCTTATCAGTGATGTCTTGGAGCTTTTCAAGTAAAGTGTCCTTCATTACGGAGATTCGGAATAATCCAATCCTTTGGGATAATAGTTTTTTATTTATATAAAAAGCAACATTTGCTAAAAACTTAATGGTAAAGTAGGGAAAAAATTAATACATTCAGATTCAATGTAAAAGGTAGGTCTTTTATAGTCCACGTGGGATTGTTTTGTCTCCAGCAGGAGCAAGGGGAGGAGCAACGAAGGGAAAATGCGGAACAGTCTGGACGAACTTTTCAAAAAGGTACGGGAAAAAACGTACGGAAAAAAAACGTACGGAAAAAATCTGCTAGTGCGGCTGGGCCTTTAGACTCGAGGATATTTGGTCACCCTAAGTATAACTAAATGAACTTTTGCATGACTTATAAAGAAAAACTAGTGTTAGTTGTCGTTGCTGAAAAGTATGGGAAATGACGAGTCAAGGAAGTTAAAACGTTTTGCTCCCAGAGAGATACGAACACCCGCCTAGAACGCAAAGGGTCTTCTACCAAGTTTGCTCCCCGACGTAAGAAGGGAAGAAAGCGGAACACAGGAATAATGCGGTTGAAGCAAAAATGTTAAAGGGGGAGTAAGGTACGAAAAAATAAAAAAATATGTTATAGAGGAGACCAAATGAAGTGTTCTGGCTGAAGAACCCCTATGTCCATTATGCATATTAACCGAGTAATTAATTATTTAGCGGTTTAAGCTCCGCCCCTTTCCGCCAAATTTCAAATTTTCCTATCCTTATAACATTGGGGGACAGTTGGCCGGCGGCCTAGCGACTTTGCGTATGAGCGCATTCAAAATCGATCCCAGATCTCATAGGGACCGTACCGTGACCTTTCTTTTGAATGCTCAAACAAGTCTGTAGGCGCTTTGGTTAATTTGCAAGCTCAGTCACAAAAAGATGACTTTTTCTTCGCGCCGTGACTTGCGGGCTCCGCTGAACGCCATGTAGGAAGCGTTACCCGCATAGTGGGAACCGCCGCATTCGGTCACATTGCCAGGGGATGGGCTCTCGACTTCGAAGCCGACCCGAAACTTGCCCAAAGGCTCTCAGGCGCGGGTCTCGGCCCGGCAGGACGGCGATCGCGCGATGGCGCGAAGAAAACGTAGTTTTTTTGTGATTGAGCTTGTCGATTAACCTATTTTTTTATTTTTTCGTACCTTACTCCCCCTTTAAAGCAAGCGTAGAAGGCGAAGGGCACCGCAAGCTTTGGAAGTCGCAAGCAAAGTGAGTCATGGATACCGGGATGACACTCAAGTTGGAGACCAGCACCAACGCGCCTCAGGGAGTTTGGAGAGAAAGACAAACATGAAAGACCCATGGTCCCGTATGAAAAAAAGGCGGTTCGGAACCTGCCTTGCTTGGCCGGTTACATCCCAGTGAAATCCCGGTAAATTGAGACAACCGTATTTTGTCGATATACCGCCGATCAGAATTGGCATGTTCTTGCCTGTTTATCGGAAGTTTTTTTCCTTCCAGTTTTGCGTACTTTAACCGCAAGTTAGAACTGGCACATTATCGCCGGTTAACTGCAAATTTTTTTCCTTTCAGTTTTGCGTACTTTAACCGGCAGTTAGAACTGGCGTATTACGGCCTATTAACTGCAGATTTTTTCCCTTCCAGTTTTCAGTACTTTAACCGCCAGTTAGAAATAGCATATTACGGTCTGTAAGTGTGGATCTTTTTTCGTGCATTTTTTAATATTTTAACCGCCTGTTGGCGTGTTACTACCTGTTTAGCACGAGTCTTTTTCCTTCAAGTTTTGGGTATTTATAACCGTCAGTTAAAATTTATATATTATTGCATTTTATGTGTGGATTTTTTTACGAGTTTAGCGTATTTTACACGACAGTTAGCCTTGGCATTTGTCTATTGTCTATGAATTGGTATTTACTTTTTCCTACAGCAATTTTCCTTTATGGCCCTGACCTTGCATTCCTTGACCTTTCATTTCCTCATTCGTCATACTTTTCCCTTATACAAGCATTTCACTTGGGGAAAAAACCTTTCGTACAGTGCAGCTACCCCAATAGGTGAGCGGCATAGGGACACTTTTCAAGGTTAATCGGTGCTGCCATTATACGCACATTTTGAGTATTGCTCTGCTGTCACATCCACCCGTACTATTGTCGGAAGACGAGTATAGAGTACAGAAGTAGCTTCCATTGGAGATAAGTGCCGAAACAAGAGAAAGGCGGCGGGGAAAAATATGGCGTTGGAGTTTTGTTCGTTTGTTTAGCTTTTGTTCAGAGTTTTTGTTTTCGGAGTTTTTGTTCATATGTTCGTTTTTAGACTTTCCTTTCAGTTACTAAGTGGAAATATTGTATCGACGAAAAGGGTTTCAAAGTGTCCAAATAAATGTTATGAAGGGAACAATTATGTTTTACTCCACTTTGCGATGCCGTAATATATTTTGTTAAATATAGTTTGTTCTGTTAACATGCAATAAACCGGGAGTTAATGATTGCTTAACATTGGACTTATTTCGATTTTCACTGGAGTTTTGCTTGGCGGGTAACTGGCAAAATACGTATATCTCAAAATAACAGGCAAAGAACTGCCGGTTATAATCAGAAAATTACATGCAGAAAAAGGCTTTTTATCGAGCGGTATACTACCAGGCTGACCCGATTTTTTTTTTCGTACGGGCCGAAGAAGTACGGTTTCCAAGCAAGTCACCGCCTGTTCACAGGCATGACACCGGGAGTACACGTTATGCGTACAATGGTAATTCTTGACAGTTCCACGGAAGTTTTGCCAGGCGGGTAACTGGCAAAATACGGGTGTCTCAAAATAACCGGCAAATAACTGTCCGTTAATCAGATGGTTACATGCAGAAGAAGGCTTATTATCGAGAGGTATACTACCAGACTGACCGGTATTTTTTTTCGTACGGGGTAGAAGAAAAAATTTGCCCACGGAAAGTTTGACCCCTCTCCTCCATGGTGGAACCATGTGCGTTTGCACACTACACCACTTCTTCAGATATACGTAGTAGGCGCGCGTAACATTAAAAACAATAATCCTTTCACACGTGGAGTAAACCAGCAGGGCACGTAGACATAGGGCCGACTCGACAATAGGACTACGGAGCCCCCGACAAAAGGCCTACGAGCCCCGACAATAGGCCTGCGGTTCTAGAATCCTTCAAGGGACCAATGGAATGAAAAAGTCTCCGCTTATTGGTTAAGCACTCTGGTCACTGGTTAACCTAACCTAACCTAGTCTGGTCACTGGTTAGCCTAACCTAACCTAGCCTAACCTAACCTAACCAATAAGCGGAGACTTTTTCATTCCATTGGTCCCTTGAAGGATTCTAGAACCGTAGGCCTATTGTCGGGGCTCATAGGCCTATTGTCGGGGCTCGTAGGCCTTTTGTCGGGGCTCGTAGGCCTTTTGTCGGGGGCTCCGTAGTCCTATTTGTCGAGTCGGCCCTATGTCGCCTTCCCACCAGCAGGGCTGCTGCACCTCCGGTGGTTCCACTTACACATTTCGAGTAACTCTTCTTAAAACAGAACAAGTAAAACACAGAATAACTGAGGTGCAGAATAATTTAAAATAAAAAATAATTTAAAATAATTAAAGATACAGAATAATTTAAAACGAAATAGCTAAGAAAAAATGACTCGTACTTATTACGAAAAAAATGTCTTATTAAAAAATGTCTCGTACAAGAAAAAAAGTAATTGCCCACGGAGAGAATCGATCCCTCATCACCGTAGTATCAGTAGTCGGCTCTGCCCACTACACCAATTCTTCCATACCAATTTACATGCGCCCGTACATTATAAGCAAAAATCCTTACACTTTTTGATTAAACTCATAACGCCACCGCACCTCCGGTGGTACCATTTACACATTAACTCAGTAAAGCACAGAAGAGTAATTTATAGAGAATACACAGAATACCGAATAATTTAGAACATAATAAGTGAAAAGGAATTACTTGTACCATAGTACAAGGAGAAAACATTGCACATAATTAAACAGAACATAATTTAAAACAGAACAAGTAAAACACATAATAATTTAAATGCAGAATAATTTAAAATAATTAGAAATACAGAATAATTGAAGATACATAATATTTTAAAACGAAATAGTTCAAAAAGAATTTCTTGTACCATAGTACAAGAAAAAATAACTGCTCATGAAGAGAAACGAACCCTCTTCACGGTAGTATCAGCATTTGCCTCTGCCCACTACACCAATTCTTCCATACTACTAAACATGCGCCCGTACATTATAACCAAAAATCCTTACACTTTTTGAGTAAACTCATATCGCCACCGCGGCTCCGGTGGTACCAATAGCAAGACTAAAGTACGCCACGGAAGCAATACATTGTGCTTATTGCCGCGTGTGTCCGCATGACCTTATTGGTACCACCTAGCGCTGGTGTTCCCTCCAAAGTGCAAGGGGAAAAATATTTGTCAGGAAATTCGGAAGCGGGAAATTCGGAAGAAGAAGTGATACCTCCGAAAAATAGTGGTCAGGAAATTCCGAACCGGCCCTTTAGGCGATTCGACCTGCTTTCAGGTAAGTGACCGTCCTATGGGACGGTGTTCCCTCCAAAATGCAGGAATAAATGCTCCTCAGTGAGTTTTCCTTCCGAAGTGGAAGGATAAATGATCCTCAGTGAGGAGTGAGCTACTCATGCACTTTGGAGGAGAAGTGGTTCCTCCGCGTAGGCTCGTGGCTTTCCAGTTCCCCTCCAAAGTGCAATGGAAATAATAAAAATGATGAAAATTAATTGATATTGAATATATTGACTATAAAATATATTGACCTAACCTAACCTAACTTAACCTAACCTAACCAAACTTAACTTAACCTAACCTAGCCTAACCTAACTGAACCTAACCTTACCTAACCTACCTAACCTAACGTAACCTAATCTAACCGGACCGGATTTCATACATTCCAAATCGACAGTATGTGCGCGATGGACAAGGAGATGCACGCGGTCTAAAGCCAGTTCCGCGATCCCAAATGAAAAAAAAAAAGAAAAACGAATTGCCCTAGGTGAGTATGGAACACTTTCCTCCATAGCGAAAATTTGTCCCTTTTCCCCGAAGAACAACTCTCTTGGGAGCTGCTCTCCTGAGCTCCTCTTCCCCCAAAGTGCTACTCTCCTGGAGCCCCTGTGATGAGCTACGGCGGTTCCGCGAGCCCAAATGAAAAACCAAATAATGTAAACCAAAATGTAAATCAACAACAAACTACTTACATCGCCACCAAGCGGTTGAGGCCTGAAATTTCTCCCTTGATTTCGTCCTGCTAAGCACACCAGAGCCGTGTGCCAAGTCTTTCAAACGTACCACACGAGATAGGTGTCCTAGACTTTGGAGAACGTGCTGCAAGTCGCGGCGCGAAGAAAAAGTCAGCTTTTTGTAATTGAGTTTGTAAGTTAATAAAAGCACATAGAGACTTGTTTAAGCATTCTAAGTAAAGATAATGGTGCCATCCCTATGAATAGAAGGTCCGATTTTGAATGCGCTAATAGGTAAAGGCGCTAGGTCTCCGGCCAACTTTCCCCCGTGTTATAAGGATAGGGAAATTTGAATTTTGGACCAAAGGGGCGGAGCTAAAACCACTAAATAATTAATTACTCGATTAATATGCATAATTGACATAGGGGTTCTTCAGCCAGAACATTAGTTTGGTCTCTTCTATAACATATATTTTTTTCATTTTCAAACCTTACTCCCCCTTTAAAATTTAAAATCGTAATGCAATGCTTGAGAACGCTGAAAATTGAAATCGTGGCTGTGTCAGGTAATCGATTTCGATGCTTTTTGCCGCGAATTTTTGTAAATAGCATATTTAAATGAAGAAAGTCGAAAATAATACCAAATTCGATCGTGTTTTTAATTCGTTTAATACGGCATTTAAACTAAACCCTTTACTGTCGTTTATTTCTTCATAGAAGGTGAGGAATTAGAATTAAAATTTTAACAGTACCAAGGACCACCTATTTCAAGCGTATATTTTCATCTATTTCAATTCAAAAACACTGAAAGTGGTATCTAAGTGATTGTTTATACGTTAGTTGTTTTAAAGTGACCAGTAGGTTATTAACGGGAACAAAAATAATGGGAACACACATGCGGAACAGCTTGACTTGACGTCATTTTTTGTAAGATAAGGAAGGTGATGCACGATAAGGTCGTTATGATAATATCGAAGCCAAACCTAGGATCATAAGTAGCTGATGAACCGTCTAGGATGTGTATACGGATGTCTCCCAAAATGGGTTTTAAGTTAGTTATTTGGCTATGCCTATTAGCCGTATGGCACGCAAGTATAAACGAGTGTCTGTAAAAAAACCAAGTTCGTTTTTTCAATCATTCAAATTCGTATAGGCTGCGAAGCCACAGACATAATTCTCGGGACCAATTGTAAAACTGACCCTTGTTTTGCGAATTACACTTTGGATTGCTTATCGATTAGTGACTCTTCGTCGCTTTTGTCGCCGGATTATTCGAGCCAAAATACCTCAATAAATGAAGTAACTTTTTTTTATCTTTTAGAAATTTCGATTTCACACTCCTTTTGACCTTTAGTACCAACTTGTACTTGAGATTTGCCCCCAAAAAAGTTTCCAGCTTACTCTCAACACAACTTCGTTCAGTTTACAACCCAACGAATCTATTACTTTCGGCACGGGCAAAACTGTTGGCCTAAACGTGTTGTTTTCCTTGCAAGGAGATGAAATCCATCCCAACGAAGAAGTTTACATCTACGACACTCACTCGAATCAAATTTGGTTCACATTTCTACTCCCGAGTCAATCAGAATTCCTATTGCTCGTAGATACAATCCAGCGAAGTAAAACGAAAATTAAAATATATTAATCCTTAACCTCCTAACTATGATTTTTCATTGTAGGCTATGTAAATAATATGGGCAATATTAGTAGTGAAAACTACCCGAATCCGTATCCGGCCAATGCGGAAGCACTATACTTGATCAACATTTCTGCTCCTTATAACTACGACATCAAATTCACAGTATACGATTTGGATCTTAACGGTTTCGGAGATGATTATCTTGCAATTGGACCTGGTAAATTTGCATCGAATTACTTATAGTACTTTTGTTGCATATAATTTACTTATACTGCTTTGATTATAACTAGGTTTGGATCCAACGGGAACTCCAAATGCGCTACTTTCCTGGGCTAGTAATACTACTTTCAGCTTCGTTGTCGAGGGAAACCAAGCGTACATCTACTTCAAATCTTATAACGAAAGTAACAGCACGGGATTCTACATAGGATATGAACTCATGGGTAAAAGATGGCTACTGCATCTATTTCTGGCAGAAATAGAATACTCAAAATATCTGAATTTCTGCCTGATATCTTTGGGATTTCGGACAGAAATAGATGAATTACAGACATAATTAACGGAATTCTTGTCAGAGATATCTGGATTCTAGTTACTGTCTTTATTTCTGATAGTTATACTCATGGCTATTTTCCATTTAGAGCAAAACGTGACGACCACTCCCATGCCGACGACAACAACTACTGGTCGTCCAACTGCGAAACCGATTGACCCCGCCCAATTAAGCGTGGAACTGATCGCACTAGACAAACCCTATGATACCTGGGCCCAAACTGGTCAAATGTACTACTTGCAAGCTGCCATTGCTGAAATCTGCGACTGTTACGCCAACACAACGAACATCCCACTCGACTATCCCCTCAGGTTGACGTACTTTTTGTAGTATTTTTCTAAATTATAATACTTTTAGACCGGAAGATGTTGTTTACTACGGAGCTGCCAAATGTTACGGAGGTTGGGCTGTGGATAGCAAGAAATGTCTTTACAGCTCAATCATGATCGTCGCTTTCACCCCAACGGGGGATTACGCCTTTCCCAAAGATGTTTTATCCGCAGCAATTGAGGACGATGCTTGCAGAGATCCCGTCGAAGATAACGTCGGATTTAGAGTAAGAAATCACACAATTATCCCCTGATTACTGAGTTACTAATTCCTTTTCCTTTTTAGATCGTATTAGTGAAGCGGTTAAGCAACATCTACGTAATTGCCTCCTGGATTAGTCTTTTCGTCGCTCTCATCTGTGCGATCGGATTCCTACTCGTCTGGCGCACAAAGTACCGTTTCTACTGGAAAGAGTAAGGCTTTTTCCTCTCAAATTTGTTCCATTTAAACCCTTCAATATCTTACACCTACATCCATTATAGCCAAAGACGCATTTACGATGCTAAACTAGCTATGCAAGCAGCAGAAGGACGCCCGCGGCACAGTTCTTCCGATTCTTCCTGGGGCGGTCGCAGTAATCCAGTCTTCCAATTAGACGACGAAGAGGAAGAAGGCAGCGAGCAGAAGAATTATTTGGAATACGACCCTGAATTCGGAACGACTTACAACACCTCCAATTTTGGTAAAGTAGATCGAAAATAAAAATCTTTTGTGATAAAAAATAATAATTATTTAATATAAATTCAATTCATAAAATATATCTAATTCATTTGGATAGTAGAATGCTGACTGCAATGTAATGCTAAATATTTTTATAAGCTAATATAAATTAATGTTTACAAGATAATAATAAGATTGATGTATAAATATGATATTTTTTATTAAACTAAGATTTTATTTTTTTAAAATATTTTTCGTTGTCTTTATGCAGGATATCAACTGCCAAAGATAAACATGTACGGGCGGAATTCCATTGAATCCGACACCACTTCCCAATTCGAAAACCCCGATACTGAAGACACTCTTTACGATCGTCGCGTACCAGCGTTATTCATTCCGCGACCGAATATGAGCCTGCCATCTTTGGAACCGAAACACTCAGTGGCGTCTTCAAGGTAAAAAAAATCAAATAGTAATAATATATGATAAAGATAAATTCTGAGTTTTTTTTTCTAAATTTCTCTTAGTGATGACAGACACATTTACGATTTCCCCGAGGACTTAATTAAGCAGGCAGAAGAGCACTTTGGCGAAACCCACTTCTGAGCAATGAAAACCCCAAAATTGAATATAATAATCGTATAATTCAAAGTTTTTAAAAAACAGCTGCAAAAACAAGAAGTTTTGCTTTCTTCAAAAGTACAGTTTTATGACTTCAGGCCACTCTTGCTGGTTCCACTGCCCGTTTTCTTGTACATTTGGCGGGCTTTTCTTCCAATCCCATTCCGTGACCGGTGTAACCCAATCAGTGCCGTAATTCGCTTCAATATACGTAAGGGTATCACAAGGCACGCGTACTTTTAAGCTCAACAACTGGGTCCAACACAAGTCAAAGGCGGGGAAGATGTATTTAAACTTTTCGCCCGTCTTTACTTGCGTTCCCCCATTCCAGACATGCTCTAAACTGTCCTCAATCTTCCCCAACCAGTGTTTCAAAGGCATACTACGTTTTGCAAATTCTTTAATGATCATTTCGTCGTAGTCTTGGATCCTGACACCCAAATCTACGTCTAATAAACTTGCTCTTGTGTTCGGTATAAGCTTGGCGCACACATGTGGAATGCGGTGTTTCAAGTCCAGCGGTGCTAGCATGGAGGCGTTTCCAGACTCTCGATATTAGCTTTCTGCTATTGAGATGGGAACGCCTACAGCTCATGCGACTTCGGTGAAAGAAGTCTCTAATTGGTCGGTATTTTTGTCGCAGCCGTAGCAGGAAGAGCCGTAACCTAGGAGGGGAAGAGTCGACTCACTACAACTCCAATACACTACTACGTGCCAACTCATTACAACAGCACCACACTGACATGTCAATTCACTACACTAATATATGCCATCTATTCCTGTGCGGTGAAAACTCCATACAATGCATTCGCTGCAGTATTTTATTAAAACAGATGGTAAGGTGTGCTAAAAATCCGCGATGTTGTTCTGTTCCATTTGATCAAAAACTTCGAATATTTCTTGTTTTTTTTTCCGTCTCCGATTGTGCAGAAGTTCCGTGATTTCTTGTATTTCATTGTATCTATGAATTTCTCATATTTTGTTTTGCTATTTTCCCCTAGGTTACCGACATTATTCACACTATAGAGAACTGTTGGAGTGGAACATAAAAACCGGGGCTCGACTCGAAACCTTCAGTTTGAACATGCAAGTAATTGTCGCGTTTGGGAGAAGGTTTTCCTTCAGTTTCAGCCAGTACATGCTGTCACCTAGCGAAATCATCCTTTACTAAAAAAAATGCGTTTCGGGAGCAAGGGAGGGGTATGGAGTTCGAGTACTACGCTCATGAGAGGGGAATAGGGGTAGAAAAAGACGCGAGCAAGGGACGGGAATGGAGAGGAAGATGTATGCTTTTGAGGGAAAGGGGAGTCCTAACTTAACTTAACCTAACCTTACTTAACCTAACCTAACTTAACCTAACCTAACTTAACTCAACCGAAACGTGGAAACGTTGCTCATTATGGAGCACTTGCATAGAGAGCAGTTGAGACACAACTGCATAGCCCCCTATCGGGAGCTACTTAGAAGCTCGTAGCAAAACCTTCTCCCGAAACGCGACAATTAGTAGCAGCTTCAGTTTGAAATCTGCAAGCAAAGAGTGAACAACAATCTGATAGCGTTTTTCCTTGGGAACCTGGTGCAACACTTTTTGGCACTGAGTGCCACAAATTCACTGTTGCAACACACAATTTTGCGACACAACACACAATTTTGTGGCATTCAGTGCAAAAAGTGCTGCACCAGTTTTCCCAAGGAAAAACGCTATGAGAGAATTTGAAAAACAAGCTCTATCAGGTCATCGAACTTTTGGAAAAAAACACGACTTTTGAATACTACATTTATATTACTTCAGTGAATTGAAAAGAAAATTGGTGAGTTTTGTGCTTTTTTGGTTATTTCTTCCGTAGCCATCCCGAATCCGTGCAAAATTTAGCTAGCAAAGCTTCTATTTTAGTTCTCGACAAAGAAAGTTCGAAAACAGAGAGGTCTGGCCAAGGGGTGAGAGACGATTCGTTACACTGCCTCTTTCTTGACTATTCGTTACACTCTACTGACCATTCGTTACATTTACACTGACAATTCGTTACATCAACACAGATAATTCGTTGTGTATTGAATAGCTGTGTACGTCATATGGGTAAGGGTCATTTCGACCTTAGTCAAATCGACCTGAGTCGTTTCGACCCTGCACCAGATCGACCTCCTTTGGGTATGTATAGGATGGTCAAAACGACCTTAAGGACTTATTTGGATTAACATGGATTAACCATCATAAATTTAATCGTCATCATCAACCGTCATGTTTTACCAAGAATTCTTCATATTCTGTGAACTTATCTCACTCTGAACTGTGTATCTATTTGTAAGGTTTCGAAAGTATTATGCCAATATAAAGATAACTAATATTTAATATATAAAAGATAAATAACACTCCACGACGAAGCTCGGATCGCTAAAATGGACATGCAGCTCCTTTCAGCCAAGTTGACTGCCAGAATTCAACGGAAAGGTCAGACAGAAAAGGACAAAAAGATCCAGCAGTTGTTTGACGACTACACATAGGGTCGTATCCTTGCAAACGATTTACTCACGAAATGTGCTGGATTGTACTGAACAGTGCTGGATTGTATAATCCAGCACTGTTAAAAAGGGTACCTAAAACCGGTAGGTAATGACTTCCTAAAATTGGTAGTTACTACTCAAGATGGGTACCTCTCCCCAAAGATGAGTTGCCCCCTCTCAAAAACGAGGAACCAGCCCTCAAAATCGGTAGCTGTAACCCTAAAATGAGTGGGCACCCCCTATTTTGAGTATAACGCATACCTAATACGCGTAACCTTCCCCCAAAAATTGTTGTTGACAAAAATGAATTTGGGTCTACCTAGTCCGCATCAGGAAAATTTCAATGTTGCTCAATAATGAATGTTCCCGTCTGCTAAGTTAGCCTGCAAACACAAGTAGGCCTTTTTGTTCTATCGTTTCCCATCCTCGCTAACCGCTAGCCGGTCCGTTAATCTCGCAAAATTTCGTTGCAGTAAAACCCCAAAATAAAATATGGGCAAGGCTTCCAATTAATAGTGACTCCTAACATTGTTGCTCTCCCCTTTACACTTGCAAATGTATTTTAATGTTATTTATCTGTCCGTGTTGTAGTCGCCTTACGGTTTTAGTGCAGACCACACAGAGATCCATTATTATTTTAAAATAGTCAAGAATTGATAAGATACTGTAAAAACAACTGGTCGTACACACGTTTAAAAAGATAATGAGCTAGGGAACAAAAACAGGCTGGGCAAAAGCCCACAGGTACTGGAGTTCTGTTCAAGGTTAACATTTTACAGAAGAAGCGGGTCGTCCAGAAAAGCGAAGTTGACGTTGAGCTTTTCTGCTCGACAAAGATTTTTATTTAGATTAACAGTGTAACGAATGGTCAGTGTAACGAATAGTCGCTGGAACGAATCATCCATTCCCCCTGGCCAAGTTCCGGGGTCTCGTGACTTCTCGAATATTTCAAGTCCTTCGACGAACGTTTTTCGACGTTCATAAAACCCGTTAACTTTCTTGATTACTATTTACCTTTCAAATCCGGACAATCGATTAAAAGTAAATTAACGAACTAGATAGTCATACAATAGAAAGTAATTAACAAACCATAGTGACGATAGAAAATAACAATCAAATTGTCATATTTAAAATTCTAAAATATTAAAACTTAGTTGAGTATTGTGAGTGGAGTATTTGAGTATAAGCAGTTGAGTATTTTGAGTAGCAAAAGGGCAAGCGTAGGAAGTATCGTAACGATTAGCATCCGCGAAATTCCCTACCATATAAGGTTACATTCGATCTACCTTGCCACCGGAATCCTTTCAATAGCTTATTTTTGTTCCTTTTGATCTGTACATAAATGCCGAAAGTTCCAGCAATTGGTATTGACTTGGGTACCACATATTCTTGTGTGGGCGTCTTTCGGCACGGGAAAGTAAAGATCATCGCCAACGACCAAGACAATCTCACTACTCCTTCCTGTGTCGCGTTCACGGATACCAAACGTCTCATCGGCGATGATGCGAAGAGCCAAGTGGCCATGAATCCGGCCAATACCGTATTCGACGCCAAGCGCCTTATCGGGTGCCGCTTTTACGATGCCACCGTCCAAGCTGACATGAAGCACTGGCCCTTTACTGTCATCGACGACGCCCCCAAGCCCAAGATCCAAGTCGAGTACAAGGGCGATGTCAAGTCCTTCTTCCCCGAGGAAATCTCATCCATGGTGCTCGTCAAGATGCGCGAAACCGCCGAAGCTTACTTAGGTAGCAAAGTCAACGATGCTGTCATCACCGTTCCAGCCCAATTCAACGACTTTCAGCGTCAAGCAACGAAACACGCCGGTACCATCGCTGGTCTCAACGTCCTGCGTATCATGAACGAGCCCAGCGCAGCCGCTATTGCGTATGGTTTGGACAAGAAAGTAGGTGGCGAGCGCAACATCCTGATCTTCGACTTGGGCGGCGCTACCTTCGATGTATCCATCCTTACCATCGAGAAAGGCATCTTCGAAGTCAAATCCACGGCCGGAGACACTCACTTGGGAGGTGTGGACTTCGACAACCGCATGGTTGCCCATTTCGTCCAAGAATTCAAGCGTAAATACAAGAAAGACCTGTCCACGAATCCCCGTGCTTTGCGGCGCCTGCGCACGGCTTGCGAGCGCGCTAAGCGCACCTTGTCCTCCTCGACCCGAGCCTCCATTGAGATCGATTCCTTGTTCGAAGGCATCGACTTCTACACCTCGATCACCCGCGCGCGTTTCGAAGAACTCTGCGCCGATCTCTTCCGCGGTACCATGGAACCCGTCGAGAAGTCCCTCCGCGACGCCAAGTTGGACATATCGTCCATCAACGAGATCGTCTTGGTGGGCGGCTCCACGCGTATCCCCAAAGTCCAGAAGATGTTGCAAGATTTGTTCAATGGGAAAAAACTTAACAAATCCATCCACCCAGACGAAGCTGTGGCCTACGGCGCTGCCGTGCTAGCTGCCATTTTGCACGGAGACAAGTCCGAAGCTGTCCCAGACTTGCTGCTGCTCGACGTCGCACCCTTGTCGTTGGGTATCGAGACCGCTGGAGGTGTCATGACTCTCCTCATCAAACGCAACACAACCATCCCTACCATACGGACACAGACCTTCACAACGTACGCCGATAACCAACCTGGCGTCCTCATCCAAGTCTACGAAGGCGAGCGCGCCATGACCAAGGATAACAACCTGTTGGGCAAGTTCGAGCTCACAGGCATTCCTCCTGCTCCGAGAGGCGTGCCCCAGATCGAAGTCACGTTCGATATTGACGCCAACGGCATCCTGAACGTGTCCGCGGCCGACAAGTCCACGGGAAGGGAGAACAAGATCACCATCACGAACGACAAGGGTCGGCTGTCCAAAGACGATGAAGATGAAGATGGGGAGCAGAGGGAGCGCGTCACGGCGGGGAACGCTTTGGTAGTGTACACGGGAGCCGAGAAGGTTCTTTTTGAGAACGGTTCCTCGAGCCGAGAAGGTTCCTTGAATGGTTCTTTTTGTCCGATCTTATAGATCAGTGGTTGTCAACCTTTTTGGACCCGCGGCTCCCCTGACACAAGCATGACACTCACCGCGGCTCCCTCCGATGTATAATGCTATACAATCCCAAATAGCCAACCGCTTTTGCCAAAGACTCGCGGCTCCCCTAGCCTATGGTCGCGGCTCCC
>RJJA01000058.1:159515-205252 GCA_003724045.1 Lepidurus arcticus | reverse complement strand
AAGATTGTTCGAAAGATAGAAACGGCGTTTCTGTCTGCATTAATTTGGCCGAGGATCTCGCAGAAACGTTACCACAGCCATTCGCTCTGATCGTTGACGATTCAAAAGGTGATTCCAACATATCTGTATTTGATCAGTCATTGTTTACAGCAACTTTTAGCGTTGTTTTAAGAGCCTACAAAATCGAGATCACGAACTATTTTTTACATAGAAAGGTGCGCATATGTCTCCTGTGAATTATAAGGTATTAAACATAAATATCGGACAGACTTACATATATCAGTAACGCTTTAACTACGGCGCGTTCTCCGTTTTTCTACAGTCTAGTATAGAGGGGTCTGCGCTCGATTCCGGGAACCCTATTAACAGACAACATCAACCCACACTTGCACACTTGACCACCTGACCACCGTCACTCAACTACACAGCCATCTACCACAACCACAGAACACCACGTCATCCACAACTCACAGGGACTCCCTGGCACAGCTTATTCGACAGTTCATCCTGTCGTCTTGTTTATTATTAGCTATACTGCATTTTTTTCCTCTGATACTGTATACTTTGGTCAATAGTTACTCAAAAAATGTTGTCGCCTGAATGTATGCAAGCGCTCACAAAATCCGGTAATATTAATAACACGCAATTGGAAAGCTTAAACAAAGCTGTCTGTGAAAACCTTTTGGCTAGCATGCAAGGGAAATCTTCTGTAAGCTGTGATGCCGGTAAGCGGTAAACAAAATACATTAACTAACTTTTGTATTCAAGAATTATCACCCTCAGAGCATAAGGATATATACGTTGCACTTGGAGTATTGATCTTGGAGGCTGCAAAAGCGGACTTACCGAAGGACGAGCTGACAAAGATATTAATTGCATGCAAATGGCCAGCATCTAGAATATCCAGCTTTTTGACAGAGTATAAAGCACGAAAAAGAGACTTGATATCTTTGATGAGCACTTTCAATTCAGCATTCCCAAGAATTGTTGGCCTAGACTGGAGACTTGACTTGAAAATTCTGGTAATAACTTGTATATACTATAGAAATTGCATACATTTAATAACTTCATTTGATTGTGTTATCACTAGGATTCTGACGATGTTGGTGAACTGCTTTATTTTGTCAAATTGAGCACTGAAGCCTTCAATCCAGAAGAAAAGCTCAAGTTTTCTGCCACAACTTTGGAATTAGAAGATTTAGTCAATAGTTTAAAAGAAGCATGCCAAAACCTTAAACTTGGTGCCAGTTTTACCGCTTAGTTATTAAAATGGACTCAAAGAAACCCCTAAACTCGTCTCAGATTTGTTTTCTAATTGTGAATAAATATATCTCAACTATGCTTCATCCGTTGTTCAAAGTTATTAACACAGTATCCTTGTGTTACTACTAGTTCAGTCTGCATTAGTTTGTTGCGATCACACCCCGTATTATTGAAACCCGATGCACACGAAAAGACAGTTAACTAAACTCAATTGATTTGAAAATATAATAAGGTTTATTTATTATTCATGTCGGTTGCACCATGAGCTGCCGTACCGTTTATAAAAGACAAAGGTTAGTATAGCAGAAAACCAAGTAATAAACTAAAAATCAAGACAATAAATGAACCTTTTTATTTACAAAACACTCTTGTTTTCATTAAATCAAGAAAAGAGAAACCAATCAACGAGTTTGGCACCTGACAACAAATGAAAAGAAAAAGTCCAAGTGTTTTCGCCCACCCTCTAATTTAGTATAACCTACTGTTTAATTCTCCCATATAATTTCTGTAAGACCGCGACGGCCATATTGAACACTTAAAGAGCTGAGGTTCACAGATAGAAAGGGAAAGTATACTAGGATAATACAAATCAAAGATAACTTCCACTAACAATGTAAGGAGGTTAACAAAAAGTCCAGGTCAGAATGACTAATATAACAGCGTACGTCTTTTTTTACACTATACAAGCATAAATTATACACATCCATTTAGCCTGCTACGCAGCTCAGTATCACTTATGGGTCACCTCATCTCAAAGGCACTCCAATCGAAAACCTATACTAATGGATCCGGGTAGACAAATGAGTGGTCTCATTCCGTTTAGGCGGAGGCGGTGGAGGTTTCTTGGACACCTGTTCGCTTCCGGTTGATCGAAAAGAATGTACGGGGCTGTGGGAAGGTATATAAGGATGTGGATAACTTCGTAACTCGACACTGTTTTGATAGATATCATCGCTACTAATATTGCCCGGAACGAAAACGTTTTCGTACACCAAATTGTCACTTCCTCCGGACGGCGGGATTTCTTCATTCCCATAGTGCTCTCGGACCCAAGCACTAACAGAGCTTTCATTATAGTTTGTCGGTAAAATGACAGGATCCCTGAAACCTAGCACCTCGTGTGGCGTGACCGCTAGATCAGCTTTGCATTTCTGGGATACTTGCCATTTCTTTTGCATGACTCGCTGTAAGTCCTTCAGAAAATCGCGCGGGGGGGTAACAGTGGAACCGGGTGAGTTTAGTTTTTGTGGGATTGCCAAAGGTTTCGGATGTGAGAGCAAAAGACGGGTGCCATCATTTCGCTTGGGCGGGGCAGGAGGCGGTAACTTGTTGGGAACCGTTTCGGTCACGTCGCTGAAAGTGATGCGCTTTTTCGGGCTTTTCGTTCCCGTGTTGGAAATGTCCCCTTGGGAGTTTTTGCGTATGGATTTTGGCATCACGGGGGCTGGTTCGGCTTCACTAATATACGGCAAGCTTGGGCTATTGCCATATATAGCTTCGGAAGACTCCATCCGCGAAAAGCAAGCTGTCGTTTTGATGGTAGGTTTAGGAGGCACTTTTGGGGGTAGGCTTTTAACAGGGGATGTCGTTTCCGTGGCAGCAGGATTAAGTAACTCCTCAGGAGGCAAAGGTAGGTCGGACAAATCAAACGTGGAACCAAAAAGCTCCGGAGGTGGCGGTGGTAAACTTAGGGGACCTTCATCGCCAAAATTCTCCAGCAACTCGAGAGGGGGAGGGGGCAAAGGGAGCGAATCGACTTCAAACATTTTACCATTGTTGTTCTGCGATATGGGCGGAGTATTAGTGGACACTTTTCGTCTTATGGTGTTCACTTCTTCGGTGAGCGATTTTCGGAAACTGTGGCGTTGGGAATTTCGAGCAACGTTGCCAGCTTCAGTTACTTCTCCATCTACAGTGTCTTGGACTTCTTTCACGAGAAGTCTGGTAGTGGAGGTGAGGGGCAGTTTGGGGGTCATCGAGGGCTTTCGTTTGATTGTACCCATGGGGAAATCGGAGTCGAAGGCGTGCTCAAAGGTAGGTGTGTTTCCCGACGAAGGTTCTGAAAGACATCCCGAAGAAGAATCAGAAGACCCACGGCTTAGTAGGCTGTCTTGTCGGGATAATGATCGTTCTAATTCAATAATTTAACAATTAAAATAATATAAGCATCTGAATGTTATTTATAAATGAGTTACCGGCAATGGACGCTCCTCGGTTAAGTGTGCCCACAGGAGTTATGCAATCATCTTCCTCGTCTCCCTCTTCGTCTTCTTCTTTAATTTGTAGTCTTGGTTCTTCCTCCTCTTCTTCTTCTTCTGGCTCACAAGTGTTGGGCGCGGCTTGCACTGACGCCAAAGAACAACTGCGAGCTTGAGCTAATTTATCCAGATCCTCTTGCGCTAACTCATCCACCAGTGCTCGGTAATTGTCACATAAAGCTCGTCCAATCTTGGCAATACGTATGCCCATAACCCATTGGTCTCTTGTCCTGACATCATCTGCGCAGAGATACCGGATAAACTTGGAAGACTTTGACTGCAGCTTGGGATGTTTGAGAGCAAACCCAAACTCCGTGGGAGCTTTGTGTTTCTTTCGCCAACCCACGCTTTCATAAACCTTTTGAAGCCATAGAACAACAGTTTTAGTTTTTCGTAACCTAAGCAAATTTGTTTCTTACTTGGTTGGCTTCGAAAGTAGCCAAGCAAACAAGATCTTTCGACGATTTTGATTTGCCTTTGGGACAATAGTATAATCCGGATGCTCGCAAGACGAAATAATATTTCTTCCAAGCCTTTTTCCCATCTGCTTTAAGATACAAAGGACCTTCAATTTCGGGCACACCAACCCCCGAGCTCGAAAAAAATTCCTGGAAAACATAAACAGTAATCCACATTAGCTTTAAGAAAAACTTAACTTAAAAGCTAGAAACAAAAAAGCAATTGAATGCCATTGAACTTGTTTTGCTAGTTTAGGCCACAACACTCGGTACAAGTTTGCACGATCCACGAACTGGGAACTCGCAAGCTTTACTTTTTAACGCGATATCGATACTATAAGATCGATATCGATAAGAATGAAAGCTTACGTCTAGCAAGTTTGATCTGGCTTCGTCATCCAACCGGCGATCTCGTTCAGAGGAACTCCCGACCAGAAGGAAATTTTCGGGGGCATGAAACAGGTCATACTTTTCCGGTCGCTCGACGAATAACAGCGTGTTTTTCGAATCCCGAGTCCACAACATGAGCTGGTCCACCAGCATTTCGTGATCTTCGTAAACCCGTTCTGCATGGATAAAGTTAAGCGATTATTAAAGCAGTCCACTCAGCAAATGGGGTGGTAGGTAACCCAGTCGGTCAAGTGGACAGAAAACATACCCATGTGTAAATCCGGCAAATGCTCCACTAACGCCCATTTGGGATCCATGCGTACGTGATTCTTATCTGCCAAGAGCCGGGTGACGTGTCCTACAGTCATTTTTTCATCAACTAGCAAGGATTTGGTAGAACCATCTGCAGTGAAGGCTTTGATGAAAAGCTTCTTGACATTGGCTTCTTTCAGCTTCTCTAAAGCTAAGCGAATCTTCTCCGCTTTAAGCCTGGCTGCAATTTCAGCTTGCGAAGGAGAACACGTTCCGGATGCTGTCGATGTGCTCGATGTCCCTGAAGACTTGGAAGCGTCCGTTCGAGCTGCCGAAGCTCCTGAAGAGGCGGAGCTTTCACTTGAAAGCATAGAGATGTTATCTGAAAAGGCTGAATCGGTGTCTGGGGAGTCTGTACGACATCCTGGAAAGAAAAGAAAAACCTCGTTGTCCCTTTCAGTCCGTAAACAGGCCGAAGAATAGTCCTCACCTGGATCGGATCGAGGCTCATTGCCATCTGAATGCAGTTTTTGCCCACCAGAACTTGAACGAGAATGAGTTCGTCTGTGAATAGTACCGGTAAGAGGCCGGCTTTGTTCTGTAATAGCTGTAATAAAGAAAGACATAGTATGGCGAAAAAATAAAATCAATAAAGGGTTTACCAGGAGTTGGTTTATTTGCAAGGGCGGGACCACCTTCATTTTTTGTGGCAATCTCTTGGTCAAATTGGGACCCTAATGCGCAAAGTTCCCTTAGAATTGCGTCCAATTCTATGTCTTGTGAATCTAAAGCAGGAGAATTATATAAACTTGATAGATGCAGGTAGAAGAAAGGAGTTCTCAAGTCTTACCTTCCAAATTAGCCATAGAAAACCTGTAGCTATCGATTCGCGGCGGATTGAAATGCAATGTATCCACATCAGGAGCAGACAAAGGTCGAGATGAACTCACGCTATCCAATCCCTGGAAGAGAGAAAACAATAAGTCAGAATAGGGTTAATCAATAGTCAATTCCATTACTATCCATAAAAAAGTTACGCTTCGCTTTTCGGCAATTTTGATTTTTTTTTTAAAAAAACATAGCGTATCACGAATTGGCTATATTTTTCAACCAAAGCCCTAACTTCTGAGGGAAATGGGACTATAAAGTATTACACGAGAAGAAGAAGCCAAATCGACATGCCCAATCTTCCCTGGGAGACGACAGCAGCGGTGCTTTCCCCCCGATCAAATCATTGACTACGCCTCGTCCATCTTTGGATTCTCCCAACTCTAATCTTTCTCGAACACAAGCAGGATATTAAATTTTTAGCCTCGTCTTGCACCCTCTAAACAAACACTACTAGACCTTATTGCTCACTAGAATCAGAAGGTTTCAGTACAGGAAAACACTATCTACTGCCTACTCCCTTTATTCAGTACTTTTACAGGTTTTTTGCTCCATTTCTGTGTTACAGACCCTCTAGGGTTCGCTTTCCAGTTTTACTTTTCTGCTTTGAGACGAACGCTTTACATCACCTTACTGTTAGATATAAGATGAATAAAGATACAATTCTAGTTATAAAGATATAACGAGAATCCATAGACGAAGCATTTCAAAGGTTTACTTTGCTAGGAACCACGGTTTTATGAAACGCAATTCCGTATTCAAAGAAGCATCTTTTGAATTCACTATCTTTAAGTGCTTTACTTGTTATTTCCAACAAGGTTCTTTGCATGGAATTGGAGTTATTATGACTGTCGGGGATAGCAAGTGAAAGTACTTCATAGGAGCACATTTCGCGAATCGATCCACCCACACTGGGTTTCCGAAGAAGCTCCTCCCAGCCGTTTCAAACTTCCAGCCCGGCACCGTTAGCCTCGCAGGACTACCGCCAACATCCATAAAAATGTCAATGGAGTTGTCAGAGTCAGCAGAAATAAGATAAACACATCGGCGTGTGTCCTTGCGTGGGAGCTCTTTGTCCACAAATCTGATGCATAGCAACCCGCAACGGGAAAATACCGGGGCAAAAAGGATTTCATTAAAAATCCTACGATCTTTTGTCGAGCGACCATGATAAAGGAGCAAAACGGCACCGTGCTAGGTTTAATGAATGTTTCAGGGTGGGACACTTAGGGTGAAAGACGATTTTGATGGACGACTGTTGTGCTTAATGAAAAGCACGGAAGGGTAAGATCCCACAACGTACACCGCTGTAATAAAGGTTATACGGAAACCAACACGAGACAGCGAGGAGTCCTCCATACGTCAAATTAGGGATAGAGAAAATTGCTACTCCCGCTTCCCTTGGGCAAGACGATTGCTGATCGATACTGTAATTAAGCCGGCCCTAACAATACCGTCAGACGGATGCTTCGTAGGTCAAATGAAAACGCTTGAGTAATTGAGGCTATCAGAAAGTGACTCGAGTTACTCAACAACACAAAAAGTCCAGCACGCGAAGGGAATGCCTGCACTAATAGCGTTTTCAACTGAATCCCACAAAATTGAGTGTTGCAACAGTGAATTTGTGGCATTCAGGGCAAAAAGTGCTGCACCCGGGTTCTCAGTTGAAAACGCTAGAAGTCATGTTAGAAAGTCAAAATAACGTTACCAAGTATCTCGCCAAACGCTGCATGGTGAGGCACTACATGCAACACTGAATTTTCTATGCACTTATGTGCCAATCCCAAGCATGTAGGTAGGGTTAGCAGAAACGGCGAACGTTAAAAGCCAGAGCAAGTTCCCAGTAGCCAGCCAATGAGACACGCTCTCAATCAAAAGCAGTATGATAGGAAAGAAACACGGGATACTGCACATTGGAGATGCCAATTGTCGCAAACAGAGAGCAAAAGAAGCACCGGCCATATGCCCGGCTCTCACCAACGCAGCAAGCGAAGTCTGCGGACAATTCATCGCTCGAGACTTGAGAGTTTGCGCATTACCTCACAGTTTCCTCCTAGATCGAGGAGCAAGCGCTCTCTCATCTTTCAATACATGCTGGGGCATTTCCCCCCCAAATATTGCTATACTCTGCATCCACGTACAATTTCGGGGATAAGGGGCAAAGACTTGAAGTTGAATACAAACCCCGAACATTACAAAAGATAGCATGTGTATGTGATTTGCACATGGACCCTACATGGTACAGTACTCTTAAAAAACAACCCCAACAAACCGTACCGTTGAATGGTGCGCAACGGTGCGTCTGGGAACAGCACTACGAAACGGCATTGGGGCTATTCGCACAGCCATTCGCAGCACTGTTTCCAGACACGTTGCGGGCCATTAGGACCAGTGTTCTGGATCGATGCTTTTTGTGTGATCTTAGATCGTTTCCGATCGTCGGGAACTTCAGTCAAACCGATCAGATCAAAAGTGGCAAAATTAGAGAAAATCGAGATCAGATAAAAAAAAAATACCCTCATCGATCAGATCAGATCATTTGGTGTAAAAACGCCGATCAGATCAAAAATGGGCGATTGATCTGATCTAATCTTTTTAAAAAGACCCAGAACACTGATTAGGACAGTATGGTTTGTTGAGGTCATTTAAAAAAAAAAAATGCTGTACATAAAATTGACTAATAATAGTAGCTTGAAGCTTTTTTGCGAACGTGAAACTAGAAGGCTAAATAGGGGAAATAACGAGCTATTGCCAGGCTTAGCCGGTTTCTATGGAGCTATTTATTTCATTTCACGTCCCCTCCAGTTACCCTTTACCCTATCCTTTCTTACAGTCCACCCGCATTTTAGAGCTCTTTGTGAACAGGCGAGAGCAATGCGTGAACGCGTGCACATGCGTTTCAGTTTGCGTGACCTAAGGTCATAGCGAGGGTGTTGTTTGAACTCACGCACGTCGCACGTGTTCACCACTTAGCTATACGTATAAACCCCCCAGCACACGGGTGGGTATATATACATTAACTCGAACCTTGTTAGCCTCGTTCTACACCGACTTGGCGACGGTGTGCGAACACTACTTGCACCCTGCTCTCCCCTAGGCACGCATGAGGGGGAAAAAAACATTCGTCACAGCAATTCCGGACATTTCTCAAAGTCTACATAACCCCTCCACGCTACGAATATTTACTATTTTTCACACTTCCCTTTTGCTTTGTATTCGTAAGGAGAACCCTCGTGCCCAATTAACGCAACTGCGGTACATTCGTTCGGGTATTAAATAAAATAAAATTTATTACCTTGCACTTATTCACATACTCCATAAGCTCAACAGTTATTAGAAAGACATAATTTTTTTAAGAAGGTTAAGGAAAGCTAAATCGCATAAATATAATTCGCTTTAAATATAACATACACACAACGAAAGAGTGAAAGATAACAAACAGGAGATTTCTATCACGCAATTGCTCAGGAATTCGTACGGAATTTGAATCCAGACTTTTTCTTGACATGCAACTTTGTAACTTGCGCTGCCGAACTTTCGTCTGACCACGATGTATAGCCCTGCTACGTGTCTAAGGAAGATTGGCATACTAGCGACGAAACGTGAAGACTCGTTCGTTATACTGGGATGTCTTAATGTCTTACACCGTTTAGGCCTAGCACAGGCGTGAGATCTATGCTCAAGGGACTTTTTTAGAAGTCATTATGAATCAGGACATAAAACGTTTTACTGCAAAAATACCTCCTTTGGCCGTGCCTTCTAAATAAAGGGACCATCATTCATAGCGAAGATAGCCTTGCACGTCACATTTTCGGTCTCGCTCTCCCCACCCTTACACTCCAGCCACAGCATCTGCTGACACATTCGGTGGTAAATGTTTTGCCCTTTGGATGACAGAAAATGTCGAGGGTTGTGGCACGGATAGTGTTTCTTTTTTCCAGTACCGTTTTTAATGAAATTTCTCCGTTCTTCCTAAGAAAAACCGCCCTTCCAGAGGCTGCATCTTTTTTTGAGATAACCCAGGAGCCTTGAGTAAAGTACAGTGTATGGCCTACAACCATCCAAGTTTGGTTCACGAGCCATGTGCACTGTTCTGAAAATTCCTTTCCCGTTTTCGAGAGCCAAAACGCAACTACGAAACGTCTAACGCGGGAGGGGGAAGAAGCCATGAAATACTCCGTTTGCTCACGACAGTAATGCTGGAAATTAAGGCAAGAGTAATCCTTTATGGCAAGATTGCCCCAAGCATCACTCACGCAATGCATCCCGCAACGCAATGCATCATTCATCCTTGCCAAATTAATAGTACATCGCTGTATGCATCGCTTAACTTTACTCCAGCACGGCGTTCCATAGCCCTCTTTTTGTTTTAACAGGCTCTGAATGAGCTTACGTAAAATCTCGCCAGAAAAGATATCTCCCTGACAGTTCATCCCAAACATGCAGGAATGGCAAGAGGATGATAACAACGTCCTGGAAAACACATTTTTAATGTGTTCATCGTGTGAAGCCTTGCGTGCTGAATCAGAACAGACGAGTCGTATAATGTACAGTACTTCACTATGATGTTTGGGCCAGGTTCCCTTTCCGTTGCGAGACGGCATGAACGCGTACCCCACAAGTTTCTGAAAAGCAAACTCTTCGGTCCCCGGAACCTGAAAACGTCAGCTTCAATGGTGACCACACACTGGGCGACGAAGATCCTATTCTGTGACGGAGTTGTCACATCCATCTTGCCTGAGCCCATGGATCCGTGAATGCGTAAGCAACCGGGCAAGTTTATAGCGTTTTCCATTGAGAACCCTGGCGCAGCACTCTTTGCACTGAATGCCACAAAATGGTGTGTTGTGCCGCAAACTTGTGTGTTGCAACAGTGAATTTGAACAGGGAAAACGCTATTAGATTCCCGCAAAATTGTGTGTTGCAACAGTGAATTTGTGGCATTCAGTGCAAAGAGTGCTGCTCCAGGGTTCCCAATGGAAAACGCTATTAGTTTCCTTGCGAGCCCCAAGTCGGGAATTCGACTGACGAAATGGCGAGTATCCGGCACCTACTCGCGCTAAACCAACGTGTGATTCACGCTTATTTATTCCAAATAACGAACCAGAGGGATACGAGTTTGGCGCCAACAGGGCGCCCGCTGTAATCCTAGCCACAAAAGGTCCCCCTTCCACTCCTACATGCCGGGGCTCTTGAACCAAGTAAGCCCCGGCTTGACTGTTTCGTAAGTCGCTTGCACACTCCCCACATACCAATTACCCGTTTTTTAACGACAAGCGACAATTAGGTCAACTTACCCCATCAATGCCTTCATCATCCGAGTCGGCGGAATCGTCCAACTCCCAAGTTTGCAACATATCCATAGTAATCGCCATATCCTTCATGTTAGGTTAGAACCGTGTCGTAAGAACCGGGCTACTCGTAACATACGAAGGGAAGGTCAGAGCCTTCTCTCCCGAAAGGTCTCCCGAAAGGGGAAAAACGTGTGTAATAGATCACTGGGCTCTCACATGAATACGTGAGAAAATTGCACCCCCGCACGTTTGGAGCCCTTTTGCCCTCAACGGGCACAATCGGATAGCATATACTCTGTTATAAACCATCAACAATGATCTGCGAGGAATGTCAGAACCACCATGGTTTGAAACCGAACGAAAAGGTTCCTCGCGACGTTACGGCTCGCCAGAATCCACAGTGAATAAGAATGTCTAATTGTCGCGAGAGACGACACACGAAGATCCCAGGATGAATAGCGAGAGAAGGAAGAGACTTGACAATCGCAACGTAAAATAGGGGTCAAAGCAGGGGGTCAACACCAGGACAGACACACAGACCTCCTGCCAACTGGTCCTGGTTTCGAAGTAACAGCAGGCCTATCTGAATATATGGGGATTGTCAATGAGCCGGCTTTCTTAGTCCAGTTCCCTTTCTTCCACTCCTCTTTTAGCCGCTTCAAATTGGCTCGGGATTTGTTTGATTTTCACGATTCGTGTTATACGAAAGTCCGGATGTTGTGCGTGCTATCGACGCAGGAGTGTACGATAGCAAACAAGAACCCCACAGACACGGCTAACCACACGCGAAAACGGAGGATTCAAATAATAGGGAGAGGGCACACACAAACACTCTATAGAATTCCTCCTGGAAGATTACACTCAGCTGGAGATTGGAACCTTACTGAGGGTTTTCGTCAAGAACCCTGGCAGGAGTATATGTGCGCGTAGATAGCACTCCACTCAAACTACCCCAATCCGAAACCCCAAAAGCGGCCAGACCGACTGATGCTCTCACGGCGACCGCGACCCTCCCCAAACCAAGTGAAATTACAAAGTAGGAGGGGTGAGGGCACTGCTGTTCTATCGGCAACATGACGTACAAGTCTGCAATACAGCGCTCGCAGCGGCAAGAAGGTGCCTTTCCCTAAACAACAAAAGCTGGCCACACTTAACAATGAAAAACTTGTTCTGAAACACAACTATGTTTTTAATTAAACTTCTTTCAGGCTCTGGCCTTTATCTAAAAGTGTTGGAAACTAGTTAAGTACGAATCATCGCAAATTAAACTAACTTATGCTTCTCACCGCTGCTAAAAAGCGCCGTAAGGTTCACAGCGCAGTAATGTTGTTCTCGTCTTCCTACGTTCCTTGGATGGAAACATCGTCTGGTAAAGGAGGGACAAGCACAACCCATGTAACAGAGTACACACATGGAAACGGGAAAAGGGAAGCCATAGCAAAGGGGGCGTCGTAACACGGCGTCGCCTTGCGTCTATTCTCAACAGGGCATAAGGCTGTCGTCAATGTACACGCAGTTTGCATGGAAGCAAAGTCCTATATAAGAACAAGACAGACAGAGCTAGCTGACGAACTTACTGTACGACTTGACCGAGCGTACAGACAGAATGCAAAAAAGGGACGGAAATTATTTTAAGCCCAGAAATCAGACTGCGGTAAGGGCGTGGACTAGCAGGAACGGTTGTCTTCTTACGGATCCCAAAAAGGCTTTGAAGGCTTCAAACAACAAGTCAAAAAAGAATTACACGCACACATAACAAAATATGAGGATTCTAGGGCATTGAGCTTGACAAAGAAAAGACGCAGAAAGTTTAGTGGAACGTTGAAACGCAAGTGATACGGCCGATTGATTTTACAGAAAATCGTAGGACCCCGAGAGGGGGGAACCCTTGTCCTATAGCCTCCAAAGTTATTGGAAGCCTCTCTTGATTACTCTAGCAATACTGCAAGGGGAACCGCTCCCAGTTTCTTCTTGCATCCATTCGAACGAGACTCTATACTCTGCTCCGCTTCTCTGCCTTGCGCCTAATATGTAGTACGTCCACGATAGCTCCCCTTTTTGGTGGTTGCTTATATGGCCATGGGTCATGACATAAGGTCGCAATCATCCCGACCTCCAACATTCACTTGAATTGCCTGTCTTCTATCCACTTTCGGTCTACGGCCAATTTTCCTCTCTATTCCAAAGCCAGGCAACAGTTCTGTGGATTTGTCACAGAAGCAACGTTGTTGAGGTCTTAAATTGCAAGAATTGTCCCCATGACAGAAGGGTCCAGCAGAGTAAAAATGAGAAGAAAGGTCAGTTGTTCAAGGGTGCCAGTGCTATGCTTCTACTGGGACGTTTTAATGGCCACCATATGACCAAGGTTTAAAGTCTTTGCCGGTTAACATTAACCCTTAATGAATTTTTCTCGCAAGTCCTTTTTTAACATCTGTAACCTTTTTAGTCCCTTCCGTTCCCCACAGAACAAGGTTAAGGGATATATCTCGGTTAGGAATTGAGGCGTGTTTAACACAGTCGCGAGGGTGTAACTGGCTAAACACAATGCATTGTCCTCCAAACATCACTTGAGGCTTTCCAAACCCAAGCCCCAAGTTTTGACCGGAAAGAGGCCTTTTACACGGGGAGCGCTGACGGTAATTGACATTTCCCCGTTAAAACGTTCGTCTACACTGCATACACACGCTGGGCATTGTACTGCGCACGTACCATTTCCGTTTCAAGTCATTTCTGATTCAATTAGGACGGAAATGGGCATAAGTTGGTAAAACTAAGTCAAAGGATGGGTCATCGCTCGCGCGGAGGGCAAGCAAACCCGAATTCCTTGTCCCTCGAGCGAAATATGAAGGAGAAAGACTATATTCATCTTCTTCAGAAGCTACACGATAGTTCTGCTACCGAAAGGCTCATTACTCATTGTCATGGTCACCCCCTTACTTAATGCCCTATCACGGAGTCGGGAGATTTTATGGAGAACCTAATCCTTCTGCAATACAACACGGAAAAATTCCTGGAGTAATGCTGAGTAACCACCCAGGCACGTAATTTCGCCAGAAAATGAGTTGTTTCCCTTAAACATGACGTTAATTACATGCCAACCGAGGTCATAATGGCAGCAACCAGGGACTAAAAGGGGAAATCGATTCGACGTCAAATACAACAAACTACTAAAATGAAGGTATTAGGCTACTTGAATCTACGACTGACGCTCGGGTTGGGTAAGCCTGGTTTCTCTAACAAGCTCGGGCGCGGGGAACGGACAAGTGGCGTCGGTCGGCGTCGTTCCCAGACTTCGAACATAAACCGTAGTTCATTCATGAAATCCGGACTGTTTGCTTTGGACGCGGATGGTTTACTCGACAAGAACGTTCGAAAAAAGGAAGAAAAGTACGAACGGATCGCTTGGCCTCTGAACCCACGAGGTCAGCTCCATCCAGAGATCAAGCCTGATCCGATTTCTTTCAATGCATATAATCTAAACGGGGGCAGTCAGACGTTAGGAGTCTGGAGTCTTGCCTTGGCGACGTCTCTAGAGCTTTTCTAATTACCCAGGCGTCGACAGCTCCTTTTTATCATTTAAAAAAAATGCAAACTAGTTTATTTCCTAAGGGGGATGAAAAGTGTTGGAAACTTCATAACGTTTCAACTCAAGTTACTTGTTACGTATTCCCAGAACGTCGGAACCCTTCGCCTACGACGCCTTTCCAAGTTCGAGTGCGCTGGCCTAAACAAGAGTGCATCTTGGCATTTCCGGCCGACCGGATAAGAGGAAAAAGACCCGTCTTTAAAAATGCCCGTTGCCAGCATCCTTGGCACCTATTCCATGTCTCATGCCAGCAGCCAGAAAAACAAAAACAAAAAAAACTATATATTTCGCAGCAAGGAACTTCCTTTCTTTCCTGAGCTACATATAAGGATCGATGGACGCGAGCTATTAGGTTCCGTTGCGCTCAATTCCCTTTAAATTCAATACTATTTCGCACTTCAGTATTGATTGCTGGATTACGACTTCAACCCCGCTTCCCATATGTGAGCACTTCGCCCCTAATTATAAACCTCTTATGTACGCTAAAGAAACAATAAAGATCCCCATTGCCATACCGACATGAACAGGAAGTGGCACCCGGAAAGCGAGGGAAGACCATCGGCCGAATCGCCAACGAAATAAAACATGAAAGGCCAACAAAGAATAAAAGCCAAGCATGTCGTGTGTTTCGCTCCCGGCGAATAAAGTGACGCGCAACGTAAAGAGCGGGGGGTGTCCTGTCTGGGCCTGCCGAAGTCGTCAAACATATGGCGCGTTTTCCCGCTCCGGCAATACCGGCTAGCACCTAACATTATATGAAGATATCGCTACTGGGAATGATCAAATAAACCTTTTGTTTTTTTCCCCCTTCTTCTCCGAGTTCTGTGGCGTGTCTCTCGTGTAACGAATAACAGAAAAGGGGAGAAAAAGCTACAATTAAACCTGAGGCCCTTGAAAAAGGTACTTATCAACAAGGACTCTGTAAGAGCGACCGGGAGTAAAGGCATCGACGCAGCCGGATGGCACATCCAGGGCACGTGGCCAAATCATCTCACACCCCACCCCCTTAACTTCCTCATTTTCTTACTGTTAAAGACGCTTGGAGAGACCCAAAATAGCCTCGTTTGGTAAGCATCTGTTCGTTCGCGAGAAAAGCACGAGGTCGACGGCTAAGGAACTTCCGTCTGAGCATTAAGCACGCAGACCAGACTCCCACATACTGTACATCCAGATTTTTACCCAAACAATAGCCCCGTTTTGGTATGTGAAACACGCCATTAGAAACGGCCATCTTTGTGACCTAAACACTTACCGACTTGCGGACTCGGTGTCTTAAAACTGCCGTGACAGGTAGATACGGTGTGGCCGATTGCGCTTTACAAGCGAGGCCAGGACGGCCCAGAGCAGCCTGAGATCGCTTCGCAGCGACATCAGGGGCAGAATGGCGACTCCGTTTAATCCAAATGGCATTAGGTCGCGTCACAGTCCTGTAATGCGGGCTGACGGCGAGAGTTGGGACGAAATGGCAATCGACGCTGCGATAGACACAGGCATGCCGGTCCCGGCGCCACGATAGCCGTTGCCAAACGCCGGCACGCGGCGGTTTGGCAATATTGATTTCGCCAGACTGTTCACGGGCGGGCTGCGGCAACTTGCCCGCTGACGATGACGAGTTAGATCGGCGCTCTGCTGCTGCAGTAATCGCAGAAAGCTGTTGACGCTCACCGAAGGAACAAGGATGCTGCATTCCATTCAATGTCGAGGGACGTCGCAAGGAAAAACTAACAGCTTTTTTCAGAGACTTGCTTTTAGACTGTCGTTGAGGTGCCAGCCACAACGAAGACGAACTCTTCCAACAGACGGAAGGTTGTCTTAAAACCAAAGGCGTGTCATCCTCTGCTATGTCGCCGAATGCAAATGAGACAGGCCGACGCGAACGAGGAGGAGACGAACGCGAATGTAAAGAGAATCCCCAGAAACGCATGTTAAGTGTTTTTTTTTAATGGAACTCTTTTATCGATAAAAGCTCGCTACACACGCATCATTCACTGCAAACTCCAATGGACAACTTGAGGGGCGGTCTCGTCGCCAAACTTAAATACGGTACATAATGCTCGCATAAATGATGCACTAAGGCACATGTCAAAGCCACTCGAGCTGCTTCGGTAACAAGCCTAGGGAATGCGCACGATGCGGTCCTTACGTTCACGACCCCTTTTCCGTAACTTTTTGGGTGAGAAATTCGAGCTCGTGTATGTATATGCAGGAAGAGGAAGTAAACGCCTGGATGCTAAAACCCAAAACTCGACTCCCACCTTTTACCACGTGTGGTAATCCAAATCCCAAATACACTGAAACTCTAGTACGTTGCGTCGTTGCACTATAAACGCCTCGTCTCACCCTCAAACCCCCACTACAGTATATACAGTATAGTGCAGCATTTCGGTCGAACGTTTTAACCCCACAGCACGTTTCTCGTGTCGTATATTGCCTGTTGCGCTACAGCAAGTGAGTCAAAGTAGCTACTTGGTCTACCTTTACCTATGTGCCAACTGTACTCTCGACATCGACCATATCAAGTGTACTAACAGGTTGACCATCATGCCAGCATAACAAAGGAGTTGGCGCTACCCTCATCTACTTGTTGTCCCAAAGAACAACCCAAGAGCAGATGTGCAGCAGCGAAGGTAAGTATAGGAAAGAACGTGCTTTAAAAAAGGAACGCTTCAAAAAAGAAGGGACAGGTGCAAACACTATAACAAAAAGACTTTGCTCTTAGCTATCATTGCAAGATTTGTTCAAATCTGGTTTATAAGTTTCGTCTTTGACGTCCTAGATGGACACCTGCTTGCACGAATAACCAATCCAACAGGTTCTCCAGTTTCGGAACTCCCAAGATAAAAAGACACTCGTGTGTATTATGTTTTCAAAACGTTTTCGGAAAACAAATGACAAACGGGTGTCACTCGAGTTCAAAATTGGTAGTTGGATTGGAAATGCATTAGTTTAGGTTAGGTTAATTAGGTTATTAAGTTAGATTAGGTTTGCTTAACGATTCTCATCAATATTCGTTGATGAGTCGTTAAAACTTTCACTTTCTTTCACTCCACTAGCTGAAAAACGAAAAATTCATTGTTGGCCAGTGACACACTAGTGTCATGTTTGACTCAGGGATACATTACGTTACGTATGTAACGAAATCCGGAGAACGTGTTGAAGCAATTTTGGTTGATGATAGCCTGTTGTAAAAAAGCAAATCGATCTTGAAAAGAAAAAAAGTGCGCGAATATGCAATTTCTGCAATCGACTTTTGTGAAGCACAACCAAGCGTTTACTAATAGGCTTATATGGAGAATTAAGCTGCGGCTCGTGCGGGGTTCTTCAAAGTCATGATCGCTGGAAGTCAAGTAAGTGGTCGGGCACGCGCCAGGTGTTTCGCCAGCACGGCCAAATCCATTTTTACCCTGCACGTGTGCCCTTTCCAACTGGTACCTGGGAGGGCCGGGTTCCTGGCACGGAGCCCATAATTACTAAGGGCCCTGTTACTGGTAGATCTCCCCCAGCCAACACCTTAATTGAAAAGATTAGCAGGATTTAGCCGTTCTTTAGCCTCAGCAAAACAGGTCTGGAGACTGTATCCAAATCTAAACGACGCCCCTGGTACTGCCCTCGTTAGAATACTGGCCAACTTGCTGCAGAACCGCCAATTAGTGCGTTTGCCCTCGTCAACGCATATTCTGTGCCCTCAACTTTTCAATCTCTACCATCAGTGACCACCTGCTGAACCCTGAGAGACACGTAAACCAGCTGGAGAACGTCTACTACACGCGTGTCCATAATAACAAAACAGATTCCCTTCTTCGTCCAAGCGGGGATTCGAAGCGACCAAATTTCAGGCCAAAACGGCCAAATTTCGCTTCAAATTCCGAAAAATGTACTATCAACTGGTTGACTGCTGTTGGGGGGCTTAGCATAGCGAGGCCAGGCAAATCTTGGCTTCATGGCACTTCATGGCAAGCAAGAAAACCAGTGAAGCAGAACAACAGGCAGGTGTGTTTGGCTCTGGTACATAAAGAAATCAAATGAGGCTGCCTAAGCTACAAAAGCCAGGTGCAAAACGCGCGAATTTGCATGACACGAAAGTACAACGCAGTGCTGGGGTTAACCACAAATCGCAACAAGTCTGCGGGTAGAAAAACATGTTTCTAAATCCGTTTCGGAGAAGTTGTGCTTAATTCAAGACAAAAAGGCACGGCAAGAAAAGGAACTAAAACATGTACTGTACCACGCTACGTATGTATCATACAAGTTTTCATCCTTTGCAACAAGTCTATCCAAAGCACATGATTTCCACGAGCATCTGTTTCTGTCATGGACTACTGTATTCTTTTTTGATTTTCCAGGATAAATGAGCTTCCCCTTCCCTTTTCCTAGGTTGGTACCAGAGTTTAGAGGCAGACGTTAGGATCCTGCATCCTGTATACGGATTAGTGACAAGTCAACTTTCGCTTATAAAGCTTCTATACTCGGCTTCTCTGTGTCTCGATAGAATATTGCCCGTTCCCTCTTACAATAGTTCCTGCTCTCACCCCCCACAACACGCTAAACGAACATAGCAACAGCTGTTGACGCACAGGGCGAACAATTTTGCAGACCCCCTTGACAATGTAAGGAAGAAGAACGAACAAAAAGAGAAAAAGCCACGGGGAATTGAATGGTCAACTGTAAAACGGGGGAGGCGCGGTCTCGGATAACCTCCCTACACATTCATTGTTGCCAGGGGCTTCTTTCCAAACCCATCCTCGCAACACACATGGCCATTGGCAATGCAGATGAAAAACAACGAGTCAGCTACTCCATCCCCAAACATTTACATGTTATGCTTTAAAAGGGAAATGTTTGCTGACAAGAAGTACCACAAAAAAACTTTCGACAACTATGCTAAATACGCTGGGTGAACCTTGGACCCTTGTCAAATCTGCGATTTGCATTGACGAGAAAACGGGCAAATGCCAAAGGAACTTCATGGAAAAGATGAAAAAAGGACAACAGCCGTTTGCATAAGAGAAGCTCCAATTGTGGTTGGTTGCTAGGAGAGGACGGATTTAAACTTTTGAAGCTATTCAGAACTTTCGAGTCTATGCATACAAACGAGCTTGGCAAAGAGAAACAAAAGCGCATGATTTTATGATTTCCACCCTTTTATGCAGCAGTCCTTTTTTTATATACTCCAAGCCCTACAATAAAATTACAGTTTTTGGTATTCGCCACAATCTCAATAGTTGGGATTTTGATCAACGACCTCAAATCACTGCACGCAGCCAGGCCGGGGCCAAAAGGGGGAACTCTATGGAAATTTTCCGCCCTTCCAAATGGTTAAGAGTTTGGAAAAAAATGTTTAAAAAATCGAACCTTTATCGAACTCGCAGAGCTATTGTTATTGATGTCAGACACCGTAATCGAACGACACATAAACTTGGGAAAGGTCGTCAATATTTCCTCCTTATATACTCCGGCAGAGCATTGGGACGCGCGAGCTTTTCACTGGGCTTGGCGCCATTCCCAGCGGGTTCCTGGCGCCGCGATCCAAATCCAGAACGAACAAAATGCTTCACGGCCTGCATAGCCAAAATCCCCAAACTCACGTTCATAACCCTATACATAGTGATTATTTTCCAAAGAGGCCCGCTCTCGATCTCAGCTTTCGTGAGGGAGAGAGGACTGTTTGGTTTATACGCGCTATGCTAATCCTTCAAAGAGTAGGCGAACCCCCAAAGCAACCAACCTTCCAGTGCCTTCCAGTTTGGCTATAGTCAATTCTAGCCAAAAAGTGTTTCACACGCACCCAAAGCTGTCAAATAGGCAACAAAAAAAGAGGAAAGTTAAGAGGATGTGAGCTAGGAGGCCACGAGGAGGGTTTAGAGAGCTCATTAACTCTGTCTCGGACGTCTCTCCCCTTCCTAAGCTCTTTCAGTTCACACCCAATACAGCAGACAACCTCTGGAGTTCGCAGAAACCTACACGAGCTCTAATCGTGCGAGTAAGACGGGCTACTGATACTATGTTGACTATGATACGCCCCACGATACATCCGAATGCAGGATGTGCGAAAGTGCCAGCATAGGAAATCACTTTTTTCAACTTAACATGCAAAAACCTCGCTGACAAACAAAGCAGATTTTGAAGAAAAATAAGAAAACAACAATATCCGCTTATGCAACAAGAAAGCTGAAAGAGGAACAAGGTAGCTGTAGGAAAGGTAATGAGACAACCCGACAATCCCTGTTTTTGATATGCAGTAGTACCACGGACGTCCTTCCGGGAAATTTATCGTATTTTTCTTTTTCAAGGCTAGGTGCACTTATTGACTTCCCTCCCACGCCTCGCATTAACGTCTTAAACACATTTATCCTAGGGTCGAAAAAAGTAATGATGGGCGACAGTTGCGTACTGAAAAGCATGACAAGTAGGACACACATGGCTTCTTGTGTCTGGTCGTCTGATCTTTTTCTTTCTCTCCAAAACTCCGTGGACTCGAACCGTTAATGGACCCAAGAAGCAACGGAAGTTTTTAAACGGAGCGAGAGAGAGAGAGTGAGAGGGGGAAAAAAGAGAGAAATGAAAAAGAGTCAAATTTGGCTTTTGGGGCTTTAGTTTGACAAATGACGCCCATGCATTGAATTCCCGTCTAACAAATTAGCCATTATAATGTGCTACCCAACAAGAAAAAGGAAAAATATCCAAGACCGAACTTTGCATAACTTTAGGGTAATTTACATAATTAAATACAGTATGATGAGAAACTTTGTGGATACATTTCGGCCTCGTGCAAAGAAATACATGTTTTTGTTTTGTTTTGGATTTTTTCTGGGTTAAATCCCCCAAGTTTCAAGAATGACACCTGCCATCTGTTGTCGAACATGAGAACGACTCATGCCATCTGTTGTCCAACATGAGAAACTTGGCTGGCAAAGGGGCAGAGCAAAGAAGAACTGCCACGGGAAATTAAATGCATAAGCAAAAAGGTATAAACTGCCACAATGGGTAAACATTTTTCTTAAAAAAATGCATAAACATAAATTAATGCCGCACTTACATAAAACTATGAAGTGTGAGGACATGTCACGCAAGGCAGCTTTATGTTGGCTTATTTCCTATGTTCGCAGGCTGAGAAACACTACATCCCATCCCATCCCAGAGCAAAAACCGGTTCGGATAGCTTAAAAATCCCATAAACACTCGGGGAAGGAATAAAGTTAATTAGCTCAAGCAAAGCACGTTCTGTCAACAACGTTTAAAAATGAAAATAAAATATCCAGTCAAAATCCCTCTTTTTCCATCCGCCTGTTTAAGAGCCAAATGCCATCGTGCACGACAGGCCCCAAAACTTGGGCAAAACTTTTGGGTTGCCTAATTAAAATACACGAAAAAGTTAATCAACTTACTCCTGGGTTGCCCTACACGTTCCTTCAACGTTTTACCCCGTAGATCCCTTTTGTAGGAGCAAAAAGATTTTTTTAGCGTTTTAATTAAAAGAAAAAAAACGTGGAGGAGTTAACGAAAAATATTTTCGTGCAACTCTAATGATAAACAGTGCGCACGCAATATTTTAATTTCGGGGAGTGCGCGAAATCATCAAACTTTATATATATATATATATATATATATATATATATATATATATATGCGAGTTGAGATTAAGGGCGGTGTCTGCGACATGTCCAGCAGGATGGAGGGCGTAGTCCAAGAACAACCCGAAACACAGCGAGAGCAAAACCCAGAGGGGCAGCTCCGTTTTCTTTGTGACTACACATGGACACATAGTTATAACTTGGTTTCATCATCCGTTTGAAGAGAGAAAAATTAGGACCTGACAGAAATCCACAGGAATTCTCGCCGCTATGACTCCCAGTTTCGCGCTTGCGAGACAGGCTTTTTACATATCGGCGTCCTTAAATCTATTACAGAAAATCCTTCTTGTGATACTTATAAAGGTAAGATAGAAACTAAAAACGCACGCAAGAAAATAACAAAAATAGAGGCTTTGCGGACCGTCGACAACTTTGAACTCATCGAGTCGAGTCGAGGAAAACAAGGCCGCCTTAACGGCAACTGCTCGGGCTTCCAGACAATGGAAAACCCGGGCTTTGGGTTCATTTTCGTTCGTTTAGGCAAACACCATTTTCTAGCATTCGTGACTGGCCATTTGTGCTGTCACTCACGCGATAAAACACGTTTTTCTCCCTAGAAACCGAGAATAAATCTTCGACTTAACTACACAGCTGATTGCGATAAAACATTTCCTAATTTAAAATAAAAAAATAACAATAAAAAACGGGTCTAAACCCAGACAAGCTACACCCATTCAGCTTTTTTTCTTAATACTAAACACTTAATACTTTCATTCCACGCTATCCTCCTTGCGTACTTTTTTAAAAAATTTATTACCAGTTTAGGCCGAAGCCTATTACTGGGTTCTTAGTAGTACATGTTTCATTTGAGCTATCACAGTTCGTTTTATCAATTATAAATAGGGAGACAGAGGGGAAGGGGGACTAGAGGGTGGATTGTACCACCGTTTTAAAAGGGAGGGGTACGGTTGCGTACTTTCTTACATGTATAAATAACGTATAGGATTCGGTCAATTTCAAAAGGGTTACCAACAGATCCACGAGGACCACCATGCGTCTTTCTTATACAAAAACAAGCCCACTGCTGACATTCGGAAATGCTCCGTGTTTTGATAAGAGTCTGATAAGCCGACCCCCACCAGGAAAAAACGGCAGCTACAAAACCAAGAGTGCTGTAAAACTTGCACTACATTTGCTCAAGCAAATGATGACCCCTGCTAGACCATCCTATCACTCGGATCCCCAGGAGAAGGATTTTAAATCGAATATAAATCTAAAAAAGAATTTCCTGGAGTTGTAAAGTGGATGTGTGATAAGACAAATTTTGTCATTCTTCCTCTTCCAAGCATAAATCGCCAACTCAAGAAAGATACGTAGCGCAAGAAGAGATCCTCAAGTGTGTGAACAGATATAAAAAAAAACACCCTGGTTATAAATAAGAGAAAAACCCGGGCCACAACAGAATAGAGGCACTTGCCCACCAACTGTTTCACCGTAACGAGACAGATTCACAACCAGACATATCAATGCGTTATCATCCGCAGAACCACATGCAGTTTGGAACAAACTGTTATTGCAAGGTGGAAAAGAGATGCCTTTTTCTTTTTTATTTATCCCCTAACACAACACAACGCAATTCAAGGCTTGGGAAAACAAGTTCTAACGAGAGAAAACACAACCATTTTTGTACGACCAAGCTGAAACTCGGTAAACAAACTCTGTAATCTGTCGACATCTATTGCACGAGATCCAGAACACAACACGTTCTCCGGATTTCGTTACATACGTATGTACGTAAGTATCCCTGAGTCAAACATGACACTAGTGTGTCACTGGCCAACAATGAATTTTTCCTTTTTCCGCTAGTGGAGTGAAAGAAAGTGTAAGTTTTAACGACTCTCATCAACGAAAATTGATGAGAATCATTAAGCTAACCTGATCTAACCTAAACTAACTAAATAACCTAACCTAAACTAATGCGTTTCCAATCCAACTGCCACTTTTTGAACTCGAGTGACGCCCGTTTGTCATTTGTTTTCCGAGAACGTTTTGAAACCGTAATACACACGAGTGTCATTTTTATCTCGGATTTCCGAAACTAGAGAACCTGTTGCCAGAACAATGCCTAAACGCAATCGACATCTATTGCACGAGATCCAGAACAACGTCTAGGGCGTGTTTTGGCTAATAATTGGGAGCGATTATGGAAACTCGTGTAATTTAGCTCGGAAGGAAGGAATTGTCCCTTGCAGAGTCCAACTAAACTCCTTACCGTTTGTAACTTTCTGCTCCCGGATCTTGTACAGAGAATCCAAGTATTCATAAACGAAAAAAAGAGGTCCAACTCACTACTTTGAGGCTATCCAATTCCCCTAGCCAAGTGTTGAGCAGAGCTGAAGGGTCATCGAGGTCAAGCGTCACAGCAGCGTTGGTGGCTTGCACGAGTCCAGGATTTGGACGCCGCTGCATCGAAGAAGGTCGTCTGAGTTGCTTTTTCGACGGTTCCACTACGTCGTGATCAAAGTCTGGTTCGGTTTCGGAATCTAGTTCGGCTTCGCTGTTGGAGAGACAGAGATTATCTTCGTAGTCGCCCATGGTTGCACTAATTTAATCGAAGGCTGGTTCAGGCAGAGCAGAAAAATACCCCAGTCTGCAATGAAAAGGAAAATAAGTTATTTTTCTTTTCTTTTTTACATTAGCATATTATTTACAAAATATTAAATATGAACATTCGAAAGCATGGACCGTAAGCAACGGTGGAACATCTGAACGTGGGAGAATTCCAAACTGAACGTCTGGAGCAGACTTGCTTGAACACACTCCGTTTCTCCTGTATAGCGAAAAAAAAATCCTTTTAGCCTCAAGATTCAGCGGTGCATATGTGTGGTGTCTCACGGTTTTGCTCCGCAATTTGGTATGCGTAACCAGACTCGATAATTGGTCTGTGCCAACAAGGAAGCCTTTTATTGCAGTATTAGACCTAACTAGACATAAGTAGTCCTTATTCACATATGCCCAACACGTCCATATCAAACGTCACGACGATATGCAGACTTGGGGAGTTATGCATTTCAGTCGCTTTTATCATCCTAATACGGAACCCGCGACTCGCATTTACACATGACCGCGTGTGTGCGGTTGTTCATGCGCGCCAACCCAGATGTCGGACTTGACGTTCGTCGCATCAACGACTTAACCAAAAACACGAGCACGTCTTCACTCCGCTACGCAACTTACAAAACAAAACAAAACAAAGTAATCCCCGGGACTTTTAAGGTAAAAATAACGATGGCATACTAACTGCGTGAAGTGAGCGTTTCAAGGAAATTCCAATAAAGAATTTCAATAAAAAGCTAAAAAGAGACCGATATCCAAATTGCCTGCCGATAGTATCAAGAAATGGTCGGAAAAGGAGGACCGGGAACAAATACAGATTATGGATATTACGCTAAACGTTTTATTTGGTTTAAGTTATTTTTTATAGTTATTTAGCTTTAAACGGTGTTATTTAGTTTTTATTGGGTAAAAAGCGAGGTATTGCCAAGGTATTGAAAGTATTGAAGGTACTAAAAAAGACCCGGTGAGAAGTAACAAGATATGGGCTAAAGGGGCGTTATTATTATGCACAAAGGTGCGAATGTTTACCCAGGTAGACACAATGGAAGAAGAATTGTTTAGAAATGCAAATCGTGGAAATGCTCTAAAATCCATAGGAATATGAAATGGATTTCGGTGAAGCAAGCACGTCAGTTTTTAAAAGGGGTTCAGCTTGCTTTTAAGAAACTTTTGTTGGGAATACGGATAAGTAGGGCCCTTTTATGCGCTTATGTAGCTTTTGTGTAATGAAGATGTAACCTCTTAGAGCGTATAATTGGACCTTAAGAGCCCCACTCGGGGTTTACTAGTAGGCTGCCTTTTTGTTGCCTTGCCTCATGAACCACTTCTTGCTCCGCAACCGCTTTGTTGTATTGCGCTGCACGAACTGCGTTATCTTACAAGTTATCAAGGCTCCTTTTAGTAGCAACAAAAACTCGAGCTAACAATCAGGAAGCTTTCGTCGGCTAGAATTTTCGTTCAACTCGTTTACGCTAAAAGCACAATACAGAAACTTATCTTTGTTCTCTCATAAGTATTACTGCCCTATCTGACGTCACACTAACTTACAAGAAAAGAAAAACGTTGCCTACGAAAGAACATAGGATTTAGCCGCGATACCGATAACGCCTAAGCATGTTTTATGACCTTCCAATTTGCCAAGAGCGAGTCCGAGCGAGCGAGTTCTCACCCAACTCGTATTGCCTTATTCGAAAATCAATTGCTCTCTTCAATGTCTGCACGTACCGTACATTTAACAAGAAACGTACCGGATAATGTAATCCCAAATGGTACTATCCTTTTATGAACTAATGCATTAGAGGAACAATTCACCCATTAATGCATTCCGCTTAAGGTCCCATGTGTTAAGTACATTGGATAATAAACAAAGCCCCACTTGACCCACCCCACCTCCCCCTTTTAGACTGGTTTATCCAGGAAGTCCTGTACCCGCTTCAGCTAATTGTCTCACTGTTAACGCACGCTAAAGGACTACGATCAATAAAAGCGTGAAAAAAGTAAACCTCGAGGATTCGCAAGAGTGAGGCCATAAATTATACCCGGGCTCCTTATTTGATAATACCAGTCTTTTAATAGTACGCTGAAAAGTACAGGCGACATAACCAGAATGATTCTTCCTGCTGCGGTACCGCAACAAGGGTCTCATTTAGGCCTGTGTTCACTTTTTTCGTCAAATAGTCTTTTGCTGTGAAAAAGCGCTCCGCTTACATGTAGGAACATGCCGAGTCGGTACACTGCAAGGGTCATTACGCGCCCCAGCACTGTAACCGGGCGGAGTGGGTAAGGCAGGCCGCACTTGCGCTACGAATTCCGGCCTGACCCTTTCAGCAAACCCGATTGTAGCAATGTAGGCTTTGAAACATAATTTGGTCAATAACCGGGCTAAAACTACCCGTGAGTGTACACACACTCCGTGTGTGGCTTTAGCTTCCATTAACAATTGATCACATTGTTTTGACCTACATTTTGCGTTTACAGGATAAGGAGAACGAAGGAAAAGTACATGAAAGGCCATTAAGGATTCAGTTACCTGAAACAGGTTAAATAATGTCCGTATTGACTATTGCCCCGACACATGTGTGTTGTGGTAAATCACACAGACAGGCCCCCAGAACTGACAGAGTGGACCAAAAGCAAAGTAATGTCTTTTCCTTGTTTACTTTCGAGTAACACTATGTACAAAGAAGGACGCCTTATTCAAAGTGGCTGGGAAAGCGCAAGCTAAGAGAAATTCCCATCACACTCGTGTTTTCAAGTTACTAAATGCATAGTAAAAGCCACCTTGGTATATCGCTTATCATGCTTCAGCGTGACACTTTGATCCATTTTTAGCGAGATGAATGCCACAAATTCACTGTTGCAACACACAAATTTGTGGGATTTAACATTCAATGCAAAAACTGCTGCACCAGGGTTCCCAGTTGAAAACGCTATTAAACTTAACCCCGCCCCTTGTTTACATATCTTCTTTGTTGATATCGAACAATTCATATATTGCGTTTGTTTCTTTTCTACAAGCACCGCCCCATGGGTGGCGCAACTGTAAACCTTTGCTTATAAACGTTCGTTTTGACTCGAGACTTTCCAAGTCGACTTCCAAGTAAACTTTCAAAGTTTAGGCTAAAACGAACGTTCGTAAGCAAAAGTCAAGGTAGTCTGGTAAGTCGACGGTGCAAAACGAACGCGGCTCATTTCTTACGTAATAATTTTCAACAACGAATACATTGTTAAGATGAGTAAATTCCGTGATGTTAGGATTTTCATTTTTACGGGAGTTGCAAATATTTTTGGCAGTAAAAGTCCTAGGGACTATTTTTTTTCTTCCTGGCAGTGCAATGCTCCCTCACATGACAAGGTTGACGTCACGTGACACAGCAAATATCCCCATCTGACAATGGTTTGCCTGGTTGTCGTAAAGCAGGGGAGCAATTTCGCTGCAAGAAACCCATTGTCAAGTCAAGAATTTTGGAATTCAATCTCACAGGACGGATGGCAGCACCTATAACATAACTCTGCCATTGAAAAACAGAAAACATTCGCCGTATGGGGCAGTACTGCGCAGTGCAAACAGACCTCACGTCGACCTTAGCGGGATCGCGTATCCTAAATCATTCCAAAATATAGGACACAACAGTTATGACACAGCGCCTCTATATTTTACCATACCACTTTTCTTGTTAGTCTATAAAAGTAAATTACTGGTTAGCTCTTCTACTTTTTTTTACCGTTTTTTTACTTCCATTGTCAACCCAAATTAAGTACTAATCTAGGTTTTTATGGAACTCATTATCCCCAGGGCAACACAGGCATGAGCCAAAGATTATCACTGTGTCCTGTCCTAACAGAAAGCATTTAGGACAGGATACGAACTTTCCCTTTTTCAGATCAAAACTTTTCCACTTTTCAGAGTTTCCAAGGGAGCGACTCTCCAAAAAAGTAAATGCAATTAACTCACACCTGCGATGTCCGCACAGTGACATGCCGTTCATTTCACGGTTTCCTCATTGACGCATCTTCCCTTCATCTGTTCGTGTATTCCATTGAATTGAATGCCATCGAATTGGATTCCTTCGAATTCACGGACCAGGTGGGTCCTGGATTCTTGTTTTCCTCCTCTTCTATTAACGAGTAATTAAAAAGGTGTGACGCTGTTCATTTTTAAGGGTGTTCGTCCAAACAACCTTTTCGTTCAGGGCTTTCAAACTAGAGAGCGAGAGAGAAACGGCGAGGAAAGTTTTATAGTGCCGCTATATATGTAGCGAGTAAGCGAGAGACAAGTCCCAGGGAAAAAGAATTGAGAATGTCGGTTTGCTGGGAAAGCGGCCTTCAAGTTGCCGATTTTCACGGTCCATTACGTATGCACTCGAGGTGTCAGAGGCTGCCAGGGCCAAGACTGTAAGAGGTAACGGATGATGAGGCTGCAGCTCCTCCATTTTTCTTTTTCTTTCGGAAAAAGACCCGTGACACGTGCTCGCAGCCTTGAAAACTATCCCGGTCTACTTATTAGCAATAAAAAAAGACAGAAAAACAAAAAGATGCAGCATTCAAAGTCAATTGTGCCAGAACTATGAAAATCCCGTGGAAGTTTCCAAGATGACAAGCTTCCTTTTCGCAAAAGCCGCAACTCTGTCTCAAATGAACTATAATTTCGACTTCATTAGTAGGATTTCTGTTCAATAAAGCTTCCATGTGGCAAGTCGAGTGAAGGAAACTTATGGGTCAGTTGTTTTTCATGTATTACGCATGTTAAAAGCATCAAGGAAAAGCTTGAAGCTCCCAAGCATAGAGTCTGCCATAGACCCAACAAAAAGAGCCCACAGTGATTACTTTTTGTGCATGTGTGTTGTGTGTAAAAGTTTTTTCCACCCGTTCGTAACTCACTTTCAATCTGCTCAGTGCCTACGTGCCTGGACTGACAACAAACTACGACGTTCAAAACCTAATGATACGTCCCAAGAATGCCGCAAAAAAACAAAACAAACATCTCTAGATCTCGACACCTTTTGCAACAACAACACTAGCCAAGTCGCTATGTCACAGACCCACAACCCCTTTTGCTGGCTCAAATCCTCCTGTAGCACTTTGGCTCGTTCAGATCCGTGCCAACAACCATCTGGAAGGGATACGGCTTTGCCTTTAACCATATTAGGCCTCCAATTTGGAACTTGCCCATTCCATGCATGCTAAAAGGCTTGGAGTAGGCAGACCGAAAATTGCTCCCTGTTATCTACCAGCTGGCTAACGTCGTCCGCACATTGTCTATCCGGTAGATCACGGCTGGCTTGCTTTTCATCACATGCAAATCACGGGTCAGGCATAGGATCGTTTGTCCGGCCGTCCGCCCCTCCCCTCCTCCGCTTGTTGCTGGTAGTTCGGTGTTAAACGCGGAAGGAATGGAAACGAACGCATTACGTTCATCTTCTACCTCGTCTACACGCTGAAAAGAAACAAGACCCCACTACCTTAACACACGCATCCCATCCTCTCTAGCTTGTATACATAATCTATTCCTCAAACCTCAGCCCGAACAGTAATCCACGGGGAAAACACATTCCCTCCAACAACCGCAAGATTGCCCAGTTCCCCAAGCATTCCCGATATGGACCTCGTGCAGAAGTTACCTACCTCTTTCCGAGTCTTCTAATACTAGGCCAATGGAAACAATTCCACCTCGATATAGACCAAGTAAAACACGATCTTCCCGTTTATTTTTTCGCTGTTGACTTTATAACAAAGATAGAGCTAAACTTGTTCGTATTTTAAGTAAACATCGTCTCCATTTCCATTCACAAACTTTGTTGACACATCCTGCTATCATCCCTCACACTGTAACTTTCCTGAACCAATTAAATAAACAAAATTAACTACGCTCAACTTTAAAAATTAGTCGTACACAAGCCCCCCATCTTACTCTCTTTCTAAACCGAACTACCCTTAGTCCCTTACCAAATATTATATGCTCTCTATTATGCAAGTTAGAACTTACGTTTGGTTCACTTTAAAAAAGAAAACTGCAAAAGAAACTCCAGATTGTAAATGTTTCCCCTCTTTTATCCAAGAAATGTAAAGCTGAAATGGCTAAAATAAATGCAACCGTCAATAGGCTGATGCCTACGATGGTCTCGAATTAAAAAAAAAAAAAAACACATCGAGGGTCAAGGTTTCCCGATATGATACATCATATGGACCCTTGAACGCAGCAAGGCACTGTATTCACGGTTATTCATTCTGTCGCTGATAACATTGTGCGAGTAACCGAGTATCGGTTACTGGACCTGGGACTTGTAAACTAGCACAAAACCTCCGGACTTGTATCCGTTTGCCCATCGGTAAACATTCAAGGCTAATCTAAAGGTCGCGATCAACAATGAATCTTTCCCACATCCTATATCGCAGCTATGCTGGTTGTCAAATGACGAAGCCAAACGGAAACCGCTGGTACAAAGAATTCAGCGGGCCTCCCTCAACAATGAACTGCCCCGGTACCGTGCCCCCTTAAGAATGCTTCTTAAGTCGCCCGACCTCTCCCAAGACACAAATTGACCCAAGACCTAAAACGCATACCCTTCTTACTTCCCGTTTGGGTACTAAAATGCTCAAATGAAAATCATTCTTGAAGAGATTAGTGAGGAGTGGTTCATCAAAATCTACTTCCGGCTAGGGAGACGTCCAGACTTGAATCTATTCCCATTTATCTTTTGGAGCCCCACTGTGTCGGCCAAACTTTCGCGCCAAAGTCTGTATTTTCAAAGTTTGGAGGAAAATTGGCGCTATTGACTAGGACCAGGGCGATAGGATCTTCTTATCTTGCAAGTTCCTGTTGCAAAGTGCACCGCAGAAATAAAAGCCTCTTTCGTTTTGCATTTATAGCGAAAAAGACCCCGAAAACGCTGCACGGAAGCTTTGTGGAAATGCAAATGGAACGTGAGGGCTACGGGGGTTTAATGAGGGCTGACAGATGAAGAGTAGCCAAGACATCGAATGCAACCTTTTCCTTTGAGCCGATTTTCCTGCAGCTTCCATCCATCCCTATGCTACTTTGCATCAACACCATTAAGCCACACAAGATTAATCTCGGGCCGTACCGCATCTATCAGCCTGTCTCGACTTGTCCCTAAGCTTATGACAGAGAAACACCGTAGCAGTCAAACTTTATTAGGGCAATTTTTAGCTATCAATCTAAAAAGGGACTTATTCTTATTTTCTTTGACTTATTTTCTCTTGCCTGCTTGGCTATGATCAATCTGCTTGGCTTGTCAGGGAAAATATCTCCTACTGTATCCCTAGAATTCCCATGCAATTGCTATTCTTCCTGCGAAGTGAACCCAAGTCCATTCCAGTTAGCCTCAACCTAATCTAATCAGGATCCATCACAACAGTGGTTTTAAAAAACGAATTCTCTACTATTAGTGGACCAACGCAATGTTGTTACATGCTTATCGTAGTATTTTATCGTGGCTCTTCTGGCTTATCTCATGACAAAGCGACATGCAATGCTCTACCCGACATGCCATAGAGGGGAGAGAAAATCTCAAAGCCTTTAACTTTATTTATAGGATTCAGAAGGGAGGGTATCGAAGAGGCTGTCTGTTTGCAAAGTCCCTCGAGTTTGACCCTTGTACCCAGCCCCACTCACTACTGCAAGCTCATCAATCAGTCCGGCGCTCCAAGGCGATTCATCGATTGATGTTCCTCCATGACGCAGCTCTCCCTACAGGGCCACCTATGAGTCGTCTTGGTGGCAAGCGGACGGAGACGTTGGGAATCTTTCCGAGAAATTCCGGAAGCGGATGACGACATGTTTGCTGTAGTATACAGTGAGGGGCGGTATATTCGATGGTGTGTCCCCTTCATTAAATTCTACGGGTGAGTCACCCGAGTAAACCCGAGTAAAGGGAGCGTCCCAAGATTATTTATCCAAGCAAAAGATACAGCACGCGCCCACCCCCCAAACTAAGAAAGAGAAAGGTATTCTGGGTGAAAAAATGGATGGTATTTGGCCTTAGTCCATTGTAATCCGACAGGTACAAACGAACATGAAAACTGGCCCTATAAGGTGAACTAATATCATAAACGCAAAAAAAAGAAAAAAAGTTTACGACGTTGTAATTGCATTATCAGAACAGAAGAACGCTCGGTACTCGACACCGGCTTTGGAAAGGAAGATGTCGCTAGGTTTTGTGGTTTAGACAACATGTTCTCCAGTTTCGGAACTCCGAGCTTAAAATGACACTCGTGTGTATTCTGGTTTCAAAACGTTCTCGGAAAACGAATGACAAACGGGTGTCACTCGAGTTCCAAATTGGTAGTTGGATTGGAAATGCATTAGTTTAGGTTAGCTTAAGTTTGATTAGGTTAGGTTAGCTTAGGTAATAGGTTAGATTAGGTTAACGATGCTCATCAACTTTCGTTGATGAGCGTCCTTAGAACTTGCTTTCTTTCACTCCACTAGCTGAAAAAAGACCAATTCATTGTTGGCCAGTGACACAATAGTGTCATTCTTGACTCGGGGGATCTATTGCGTACGTATATAACTAAATCCGGAGAACGTGTTGGGTTTAGAAGGCATCCCACCACAACGCCAAAAGTGATGTTCACTTTGTTTGTAGTCACTTTTTATAACAGCCAAGAAATGTTTGGGGACAGAAGGTGTTTCTATTCTATCAAGCTGATTGTAATAGTAAAACATGGCGCCAAGGACCGTAAAATTCCGTTTAGGCGAAGCTGCCTGAAACAAGAGCCCTTTTCCTTCTTCCCAGAGCCCGAAAGTACTCCCAGGCTTGCTCCCAGGACACACAGAGTTATGCCAATGGAGGGCCTGCAGCACCGATGCTAAGAAAAAGAGGATTCTCCGTTTTTCAGTGTTGCAACTTTTCTCTTCACTTGCACGGTTCTTCCCTCCAAAGGGAAATCAATCCCAGTAGTTTATTACACCTGACGCTATATGAATTGCTTTATCCCGTCGTTTTTCTCATTTTTTTCGAAAAAAACTGGGATCTCTTACATTTCCCACACCTTTGGGGGTGCCGCGTGACGGATCCGCAGCTGCAGGTCGTTATCAAGGCTTGTTACATTAATCTGAACATAAAAATGAAAAAAATAAAATAAATTAAAACAGTAACCCCTTCAAATCAGATTCCCCGCTTGTCAATTAGCGTTGCAGCACCAACCTAAAAACTGGCTTTGACTTCAAGTTTTGGAATACTATTCCGAGTCTAACATCCCTCATTTGTTTTATTTAACAGCATCCAAACCTCGGCTTTTATCCACAGCTCCATCTTGAATGTGCTCATCAAAGAAGATGCGCATCAGGCATCACCACATGGCGCCAAGAGACTTGTTTTTCTACTTGCAAGAGCCGGAAAATTGACTTCATAGCTTGCTTCATAGGGTATTCCAGCAGTACCACCATCCCGCTGTCCGGATCCGGACCATTTTTTTGTCTTTTCACACCCAGGCATTATAATCACGTATAAATCTCAGTCCAGTCTTTGGCTTGTTGTGCTTACAGCAACTTAACGGCTTCTTTTCGATTACAATGAGGAAACATAACCACAAAAAAAGTTGAAAAAAGCAGATCTAATTCCCCAGCACGGCGCCGTAGTGATGAGCCGGAACACGGAAACCTTTTCGTTTGAGGTGCTAATGATCAAGCTCAGCCGCCCTTTTCAACACATTCCTGCCTAAGAATCCGTGTTGTTCAATCTCCTTTTGAGCGTAGCCTACCAAATGAATCTTTTCCTATGCAGGTTGTTGGGAGTACCAGGCGACTGTTTGGCGCCAACGGCAACTGCAGCTCAACATGTCTACTTTTCCCTCACTAAACTGCATGCATACAAATGAAGTTGGCGGCAAAGCTGGCAAGAAAGCAACACTTGCGAGAACAGCACCCTCTGCGCTGACCATCCAAAGTGCCATCAACGCAGCGCTGACCAGGAACAACAAAGCTACAGGAATCTCCCGAATCCCCTTTGGCTCGGGCATCGCTGGCAAAACGGCTAACGATATCTTCTCGGAAAAGCACATACCTCTGGGAAAGGTTGTCAACACACCTTTTCTGACTCTCCAGAACTTTTAACAGACTGTGGTCATGTGTCATGTCTCATGGGTGTTGTGTAGATACACGGTACAATTCTCTATAAGGACAAGCAAAGGGAATCTTCGGCAACTCGGAGAATGGGAGGGCAGAGCGCAACACACTCTAGGCAATGCATCACGTCACAAGGACTGCCCAGCCAACTAATTAGAATAATTGCTCGGAGTTCGGATGAGCAATATTGATGAGCCTTTCCCCCGCTATCTAATGCTCTAATGTGGGGGGAATTAAACATGCAGAAAAAAGAACATACAAGCCTTTCCCATTTATTGCCTTACTCTTTTTGTAGGACAGACCTACTCAGACAGTAAAACATTAAATTAAAAAAATGCGCCTCAGAAGTATTAAAAGTAGGGGAAGGAAAAGTCGAGTGCAGACGCAGGGAAAAAGTCGATGGAAATAGAATGCACCACGTTACGTTGGCACTGGTGTACTATTTACACGCTTGTTTTATGGCTCACAGGTGTAGGACGTTTCCTTGGAGCTAAACATCACTTTCAATGTTTCTTATTCTGCCATTTTCTGAAGAAGCCGAGCCTAAATTGTTTCGTTAGTTTAGGTGAAACGAAATACTCATAAAAACAGCTAAAAAAGGAAGAATTAACTGAATGCAGCTTTACGGTAACAATCCGAAGTTTTGGTAAGTTTTCCTTAATCTCAAACGTACAGTATGTTTCAAAATAAACGACCCCCACAAACCATATTGGCGTAATGGCCGCAACGGCGTGTCTGGAAACCGTGCTGCGAATGGCCGTCGAATAGCCGTACTGCTGTTTCGTAGTGCTGTTCGCAGATGCACAGTTGCGAGCCATTAGACGGGGTGGGGGTCGTTTTAAACGTACTGTACAGTACACCGTGTACAAGAAACAGGAAAGTACTCTATAGCTTCTTTACCAAATTCACTATCTAGCGGCAAGAATGGGCGAAATCCACCATTTTAGGTAAATTTATTCAAGGCGCGTAAAGTAAACAAACATAAACCACAACAGACGTAAAAACAAACATAAACTACTTAAACAAGTTTAAGTAGCAAGAACTTTAGCTACTTAAACTACACAAATTCTTTAGAATCTGAAATAAAAACAGTGTAATAGACCATGACCGGCACTTGCCTGTTGTTTTGGTTTGTTAGCTTTACGCGCCTTGTACAAAACGTACCTAAAATGGTGGATTTCGCCCATTCTTGCCGCTAGATGGCGAATTTGGTAAAGACTCTATTAGTGCTCAAATATGTTATGGTCACCATCTTATGCGATGCGTAATGGATGTCCTAGCCACTGATAACAGTTCAGAGCACCACAATCTTAATAGCTCGAGTTGCAAGCGGCTAAAATGAAAACCCAGCCATGAAGGGTTGGCTTGGATGGTTGTGCTATGGTGTTGGGAGTCGGATTGGAGTACGGACACTGTAACGTGCTAGTCTGGAGGATGTGGGAGATCGATGTTTTTATTGCGAGCGATATTGCAAGTTTGCAGACTGCATGTTCACGCGGCGGGTCTTGCCTGTGGTTTACTCGAGCGGCACAATCGATACTGCTAAGTCTTTGCCACGAGCGAAACCAAAAAAAAAAATAAAATGAAACACTAATGTGGACTAAAATGACCCAAGACGCTTTTGTCAATAAATCAATGTACGTTGTAATCCCACTTTTATGCACGTCAAAACGAACAATCCCCCTCTGGAAAGGCTTGAAAAAAATCAAGGAAAAAATGAGGTGCGATGTATCGTGCCCAATACATGGATGTGGCTTTATAAACCTTCCACAACTGTTCCCTTCGCGTTTTTGTTGTCTATTGTTCCAGTTACAAGTTTCCGCTTCCAGCACACTGATACGGACCATTTATTGGAAGTCAATGGTCGGTTTATTTGGGAGCCATTTCCAGGTGTAAAACAATCAAGTAAAAGCTGACAAGACCGGAAGTAGCTCGGAAAGGGCCTTTGAACTTCACTTATATAAGCTGTTATATAATAGACGGCCACCACAAATACGTTTCTAATCCAGGTTGCTAAAGCACCCCCATTACTGCCTCAGGATAAGGACTACGCGTTAGAAAATAGCTACTAAAACGGGATCTTTGGGTTTCGTTAGGTTTTTTGGGCTCGTTAGGTTTTTTGTGGTCTTTGAGGTGAAACGAATTCGGTATTTGAGCTCCACTGGACCGCCTAATCATCGGTCACTGGTCAGTTCATGCACACTACGAAAGGAGTCGCTGTATGTAACATAGCCTATAAAGCTTTAACATGCGGCACTCCACCTTCAAGTCTATGCTCGAGTAAAAAAATTAAAAAAACGAGGGAGGCGCTTTTAAAAAGACTGTTCATAGGTGAATGCGCTTTTTATAGCACGGTTAAAGGCGTCTGCGGTCGAGAATAAGCGAACAAGGAAATTAGCCTCACGTCATCTGGAATTGATGTCTTATAACCTCATAACATAAACCTTTTATCAGCAAGAGTGTGGCTTGTACCAGGACCAGGCGACCCACGTATTCGAATGTATGCAAATCTACCTTTCAACACACTCAACGCAAATTTGTACCTGCCTACGCCGCCAACAATCTGACACGCCTCTTAGCTCACATCATGAACTATATGCTTCCAGATTCAAAAGTGACTTCATTTCCATATTTTTAATAGTTTCCCTACGCCTACCTACGAACAATGAACACAGCTCAAAAAATAAATAAAAAAGCCTGTCTACACCTCTGCCTGTTCCCTTCCATTATGTCAGCAATACTTGACCTGGAGAACCCCACGCTTTTTCACTTCTTAAATTAAGTCTATTCTCGGAAGAGTAGATCGTGGCCATCTTACGTGTATCAAGCAGGTCCTTGAGGAATTAAAAAATGAAGTAACCAAAGCAAACCATATTTTGTCAATACAAAAAAACAACCACATGCATCCCGAACGCAAAAATCTACTTTCCATTTCCATCTAATGTAACTTGTAATTTACAAGCCACCGAGATAACGACACGGCAGAAAGCTCATTAGTATTAATGGACTACAAGTAAGACTGAAGATGGCGGACTAATGCGTTCTTTGAAAAAGGAGATTAGCAACACAGGAACCACACGTTATTTTTTCTTCCCGTATCCCCTCGACCTAACTTCTACTTTAAATGATCTTCTACATTTCCTTTTTTTGTTGATAAAAAGGAAACAGAAAAAGATAATCCATTTGTTCCCAGTTTCTTTACTCTGATTTCCCAAGAAAGTCTTAAGGACTTCGTAGTAAGCAAGGCTACATAAACTGTACAAACGGAGTTTCGGCAGATTAGTTAGATTCTCTCTTCCGGGATTGGGTAGATGGGAACAACCATGAAATGCAGATAAGAACAGTTGTTTTTTGCGATTTCTTGTAACGCTTAGTGTTATCGAATTCCAACAAGTACTACACAGGATGGGATAACGCCTACATTTGGGAAACAAACACAATGACGAGAAAAACTGCTGTTATACAACACGAGTCTACTGAATGAACCCGGTTTTGCTATTTCGTTCGCAGAAATTCACCTGGCTAGTGGTGCGGAACACGTATACAGCCAGGAAAGAGCGAGCGCCCAGCACTTTTGACAGTTTCAAGCAAAAAACAAACAAGAGCGTTGTCCTTTGGCTCAAACCCTTGGGCTACGTAACTTTAGCAGCCTTCACTTTCCTAGCAGTGAGTGAAGAAAAACACAAGCTATGCAGTATGTTGAGCTCGACGTAGGAAATTAACGTAGAAAATGGTTCTCCTCGCTAACTGACTGCCTTTAGGCATGCTGTTTAACCGGATATCCGAAAAGGTCAAATGCGCGCTTTCAGGCGCGAAATAAATATAATAAAATTTGACTTACCGTGTAAAATCCGAAAGCAACGTTTTCTTAAATAACACTTGAGCCGTGTAAAGTTCAGCGAGGCATGTTACAGTGCACTAGTCCCGACAGAATGTGACGAACAACGTGTCTAAAGGAACACTACGTACGTTCTCGAACCACAAATATTTATCGATAGGCTGGGCATGACTCATGGGCTGGAAGTCAAAAATTGGCCGGCCCAAGCATGGAGATTCGTTAACCTTCCATTCCTCTTCTCTGGCTTAAATGCAGGCAAAGATATAACCCATTCAAAATTCCCCAATTCAGAATGAATTATTTTGCATAAGCTACAGACAACTGGTGCTTTAAGTACACTACACCACTCCACTTATCAAGAATAATCACGACTTGTGCTTACAGATGTTGCTATTCCGTCTGCTGAACGCTCTCTGACGGAACCCCTGGGCTTGGGTACTAGAGCTATTAAAATGGTCAACAGACGCTCCCCAACGCCACCTATGAACGTTTCATTCTTTTGCCGCCATTTTCAAAAAAGCGAAATATATTCCAGAAGAACTTGGATCAACAAGGTGAAAGCTAACACCATTCTAATGCCCAGGTCCGTTTACCAGATCAGTCACCATCCTTCCGTCATGCCATACAAAGGCTCCTCGAGGTTGACATTCGGTGGCAGCCATGCCAAATTCACAGGAGTATGAGCCGCTTTTCAAAAAAGAGCAATGACGTATCCATCTATCCCGCCTATTCTTATAAATGCATTTTTTGTCTTTTACCTTCTTCAGGGCTGAATTCACCTTTATGATCGGTCATGTCTGTCTCTACAACGCCTGGATGAACAGCATTTACTACTATATCTTCTCTTGGATCCTTTTCAAGCTCTCTTTGCTGGATGCGAGTCAATGCAATAAGCCCCGCTTTGGCTACGCTGTTCGCTCGACTCGGCCAGCCCAACTCTTCGTGCTTGTTCTCTGGAACAGCCCTAGTAACAGAACTAAATGATACAAAACGGAAAGAATAATCTGAGAAAATGTTACTTTACAAAGCCTTGCATTAAGTCGATCAATTCTTGTTCTGTTAAATCTGGGGACAGCAGCTTCTCACGTATCTGGGATAAGCACCAGGTTCGCGTCCTTTAATGCGAGATAACAATCTAGCGGAGCTACGGATATTCACCACACGAGCATGAGGCTTGAGAATGAAAATAAAGCCTTGCAAACTTCATAGGTGCCCATAAAATCAGTATTGATGGTGTTGGCGGCTTGCTCTGGGAAGGTAGCGTATCATCGTGTTTCTGTGCCTCCAAAAAAATAAACAAATAAAGTTCACGTTGGTTAGTGTGCTAACGGAGTTTTCGGCGATGTTACCTTATACGCAATAGCCGCGTTATTCACCAAAATGTCAAGACTTTTGTAAGTCTTGTAAGGCTTTTGCAAATAGTCACGGAACTCGTAGATACAGTCCTTCTTGTTGATATCCAGACACGAAAACCCAGGCCAGGATGCTCCTATATCACCCAGAAATTAACTTTAGCAATTGTATACCGAAACTTCTGCGTACTTTGCGGATCTCTTCTACTGCTGTCTTAACCTTCAATTCGTTTCGTCCCGTGAGGTAAACGAATCCATCAAATTTGTGGCAGAGTTCTTTCGCTATTGCGAATCCAAGGCCTTTGTTGGCGCCCGTAACCTGCATAAAATATACTATTAACTAACACAACACGACAGCTATTTGTTATACGATTCAAAGTTGCCATTTTCTTGCTTTGCTCGCCTTCTTCGCTGCCTAGCATTTTGCCTAATGAGCACTTGAACTAAACATGGCATACGGCAATGGAAAGTATACATTCCTATACCAACGTGACGCCGTCGTAGGCATTTTCTTCGCCGTAAAGCCTAAGGCTGGTTCATATTAAGTAGATCCAAGTCTTCGCTTTCCCTGGCCAATTGTGCTGTGTATTGTTCATTCTACACTACAAATCCCGTTGTATTACGTCTAGACCTACGTTACTAAAAAAAACGAACAAGAAAAAAATAAATACAACTATAATTGCGTTTTCAAACATTTTCTCATTCTCTTAGGATATTAAACCACCAGGGGTTGTAGTTTTTGCGTATTCTTCAGCCAAAAAAGCACTCAAGCTGCAAGGAGTTTGACCCATGGAACGGGTTCGGATGCATTCTTGGAAACGCAATAAGGCAATGCGTTGTTCACTCACGTAGGACGGAGGCGTTTGTCTGTGTGAATCTGTATCAGCAGGTGGTAAGTTTGCAGCGATCACGCTACGTGCTTGAATATAGTTCTTCACGTTGTTCGAAACAGTCTCAGTATAGTCGTTTTTGATTTCATCGTATCTATGCGCCAGTCTATCAGGCATTTCCACAACGGGTTGTTCGGTCGTCGTTATTGGGACATTCGTCGTTCGTACGGTTTGGGGTTGTGGTGGTCTTATTGTGGGCACGGAGGCTGTTTCCGTAACAGGCAGATAAGTTTCCGGAGTACCGGCTGCGTGATTTAACATGCGAAGTTCTTCTTTATCCTTGTCATGCGTATCCGCATCGGATGAATATTTTTCATTGGTATTTTTCATCGTTTCATCGCTATCCGCCGAACTCGGCCCTACAGTTGTGGTAGGAATCCCTTGAGGCTCGTCCCCGAAATCCGTGTCCTCGGTTGGCAAGGTAAGTATTTCTGCCTCTTTTTCTTCGAGAGCGTCGTCTTCTGGTTTCTCGTCCAATTCGGTAGACGCTTCCTCGGAAATAGTTTTGACTGTTTCTGGTTCTTCATCCAATACAGTTGTCGCTTTCTCGACAGTACTTTCGCCTTCATTATGGCTTGTTTTTGGGATTTCATCCAAATCTGGGATTTCATCTAAATCCGGAATTTTCATCTCTTCCTCGAATCCGGGAATTGGTTCTTCATAAACACCTTCCCCTTCGTCGTGCGGCAATGAGGCTACGTTATCCTCCTCCTGTTCTGTTCCAGAGGTAGATTTGGAATCCGAGGATTGTATTTTATTCGTGTGGTCTGTTTCTGGTTCTTCCTCCAATGTGGCATGCTCTTCGTCTTCATTGTCCTTTGGCTCAGCTTCCCCTTCTAATGCTTCTGGTTGGGGTTCTAAATCGTCTCCCGTGTCCTCCGGCTCGGCTTGATCCAATTCGCCAATCAGTTCAGTCGTTTCATCTCCCTTTACCCCCGCGTTAGTTACCACAGGTTCCAAATTTGCAGTCACTTCTTTCTGATCATCCTCGATACCTGTATCTACTTTAACTTGAAGACCGTAACTTCGAGGCTCTATCACTTCACCAGACAATTTTTGGTCTGTAGCGTCATCTTCTCCTTGACCTTCAGCATCGCTATTAGCTTCGGCTTCAATGTCGGCTCCACCGGACAACTTTTGGTCTGTACTGTCATCTTCTTGATTTTCAGCATCGTTAGTAGCTTCGACTTCAATGTCGGCTCCAACGGACAGTTTTTGGTCTGTAGTGTCATCTTCTTCTTGATTTTCAGCATCGTTATTAGTTTCGACTTCAATGTCGGCTCCACCAGACAATTTTGGGGCTTTTGGGGCATCGTCTTGACTTTCTGCATCGTTAACTTCATTTTCGTTAGCTTCGGCTTCAATGTCGTCAATGGTTTCGGAGATTTCTTCCTCCTCAAGCAAGTTAACGTCTTTTTCGGATGCTTCTTCGCCTTCTCCAAGCAAAGGATCTTCTAACTGATTTAGCGCATCGCTAGCAGGAGCGGCATCTACATCTTCAGTCATGCTTCCAAGTTCAGGTGGCTCGCCATCGTCTTCTTCTGCGCTTCTTTTCCTTCGCGAAGAAAGCTTACTTTGGTACTCATCCGTATAACCCCGTTTTATACCGCCAACACGTCTTGCGAACCTATACTCGTTTGGTCCAGATAATCGGATAAGGTCTGACAGTCGGACGACTTCTGGCAAAGTAAATTGCGGTTCATTATCGGTAGGTATGAACTTTTTAGGGTTTTTTTGCGAATTCTTAGCATTGTATACGTAGGTTGGTATTTGAGTAACTACCAAATCCTTGAACAAATTCGGATCAAACGGTGCAAGATTACCTCGCCTTTGAACTGGACCGTTAGGAAGTGCAGTGCGGGTAAGTACTTTTGGTGTATATTTAGATGGGTTTTCCACAAATTCGGCTTGCGTGGGATTGACAACTACGTTATATGTAATCCGACTGGATGGATACACGTAATGGCGGTATTCGGCGTCGGGCTGTGTCAACAAGATGTGACCGGCGGTCACCGCAGTCGACGTAAAATACACCAGCAATACTATAAACCAATTCATCTTTCTTACCAATAGATTAATTTCTTCGTACTGTATTTGATGCCTTTCGGCAAGGATTGGGTAGGATGAACTAAGATGATTACAGTTCAAACCCAAAGTTTTGGGCTCCTCGAATCGTGACGACAAGGTCCTCACATCACGTTTGCTATGGTGAAAGAAAGCTGACTAAAGAATTCCAAAAGGTCAGAACATGCCCAGGAAGTAGCGATTAATTTGTATCCTCAGCTTGCCATCACTTTTGTACGCGAAACAGTAAGCGAACCTTTGCTACTCATGCTATTTTTTTTGCTCATGTGTGCCTTTTGCTAGTGTGAAACATCACGTTCTTAAAAGAACACGGAAAACTCATATTCTGCAGAAAAAAATCACAAGAAGAATTAAATCCTCTTGTCAATTGTGTTCGAGTAAAATAAGTGCATTTAATCCGAAACTTACGACGCTATTTTCACGACAAATAAGATATGGAGAGTGCTATGATAGTACCAGCTAGGACAAGGAATGGTAGCCAAGTCTTCAACCAAGATAAAACACTAAAAAACAGAACTAATGAAAGGGCTTCAGTATCAAATAGGATTGCTTTACCTAACATAACTAGCACGTCTTGTGAATTCCCAGCAGACATTGACCATATTCCACTGTCTACTACCAGGGTAGGACATTTTATTTAGCGCCAGTGCGACGTGGGAATGGCAATTATCACAGCACAGGTTATGCTAAAAAAATTGCACTGAACGTTATAACTTTTCGGATAAACTAGTTTGAATTGACTTACGTTATGACTCTTATACTCCTCAGATGCATCCGCTATAGCTCGGTCAAACGAAGTAATTCCTCCCGGAACTTTAGTAGCATCCAGTTGGTAATATTTTGTGGGCCAACCAAACCCCATATTGTCTTCGGAAACGTAAAAAGGGCCAGCAAAATCCCTTATAAATCCGCTACTTGTTGCAATACCCATGTGTCCAATAAGTGGGAACAACCAGCTACGAACAAAAAGCACCTTCACTTGTTTGATTTCCTCTGCGTTATTATAACCATCATTACATTACAGTCGGTAAAAACAACTAAAGTTAATTGTTGATGCTAGAAACTAAGAAGCAGCCTAGATACCTTGTTAGACAAAATTGATAGATACCTTAGGATAGGAATTGGAGTCCATACAATACAGTAGGGATATTTGTGCAGTTCGGGAGAAATAGGTTCGTTGCCCATATTTATATTTAATTTAGCTCCAAAAATTAAAGCCGCTTTGAACTGAAAAGAAAACGTCTGGAATTTTTAAGTTCTGTGAGATAATTGTAGTAGGGTACTTTTCAGGCGGTATACAATTACATGGAAGGAAACAAGAAATCACAACACACAAGAACGTTTTGTGTACTCCACTGGATAGTCATTGTGGATCAAGTGTCAATTTCCGTTGACTGACGTCAGCTGGCGGTTACAACGAGAAACTGGAAACGCAACATGTTCTCCAGTTTCGGAACTCCGAGATAAAAATGACACTCGTGTGTATTATGGTTTCAAAACGTTCTCGGAAAAACGAATGACAAACGGGTGTCACTCTAGTTCAAAAGTGGTAGTTGGATTGGAAATGCATTAGTTTAGGTTAGGTTAGCTTAAGTTTAAGTAGGTTAGATTATTAAATTAGGTTCGGTTATAGGTTAGATTAGGTTAACGATTCTCATCAACTTTCGTTTATGAGAGTCGTTAAAACTTGCTTTTTTTCACTCCACTAGCTGAAAAAAGAAAAAATTCATTGTTGGCCAGTGACACACTAGTGTCATTTTTGACTCGGGGGATACATTACGTAGGCTACGTATATAACTAAATCCGGAGAACGTTTTGTGGAAACGCTGCACAGGGATTAGGAACACTGGCTTTGTTCGAACAAGCGTCCTTTTCTTTTATTGTTGCATTTACAATATATGACGTATTTATTATGCTACTTGATTACACTTTCGTATGTTGACATAAACGACACTCAGTGCGCACCAGGCTTTAAAGATGAGTTGGAGGCAAACGGACTAACTATATAGATATACTCTTTCCTACAATTTCACTACAATTTCAACTTTCCTACAATTAATTACGTACATATAAAAGAACGAGCTGTATTTCTTTGTAAAAATACAAAACAAAGTATCGCTATACCAATAAATTATCACATTTTATTGTTCGATAATGTTACGTTCAATTGCAAAACTGAAAGAACATTTTTTGTATTTTTTCAATTCCGTAATGCTTATATTGAATTCGTAAAATCTGCAGCAGTAATATCCACCATTTACAAGTATTGGTGAATTACTTGGACAGACTTCAAGAAAGTAATTCGACAACATTGCATGCAAGACAGTTTTCGTAAAGATACGTAATATTCTGGCTAACCTGCAGTGATGTCCAAGGAGATGTATCAACTGTAAGTACGTTTTGAAGTACCCGCTGAAATTTTAACGTATTAAAAACTACAGTAAATCTCACTGTAATCTCAAACTTGAACGATACAAGGAAAAAAAACTAATTTGAATTTTCTCTTGAGATACAGATTGTGAAGTCCAAAGAACAGAAAAATTAGTAGATAAAACTTTTGTGACTGCGTTTTATAAAGAATGTAAATGGCATAGTTATACTTATACAGATGGGATGCAGCGTAACTTATTATATGGAGTCTATTCTGCCGCATATGTGCTCGAGTTCATTACTTCCATAGAATGCACACGTAGATGCGATAAACAACTACCGCTACCTCATAGGTTGCTGCAAAAAAATTATACAGAAGCAGCTGTTTAACTCTGAGATAAACTGGGGTCTAGAACAGAGCGAGTTGCACGTGTATCTTGACATCATAGAGTACATGTACTCTATGCTTGACATATCAATAGAGGCGTAACTAGGCTAAATGGCGCCCAGGGCAAATAAGAAAAAGGCGCCCCCCC
>RJJA01000058.1:148413-159336 GCA_003724045.1 Lepidurus arcticus | reverse complement strand
TGAAACATGAAAATGGCGCCCCCCCTCAAGTTGCGCCCAGGGCACGTGCCCCGGCTGCCCCACCCTAGTTACGCCACTGCATATCAATCTCTGAGAAATGCGAATATCACATTAGGTTCGCTATCCTGCAGTTCCAAGAACCTGCCCATCTCGTATGCTATTGGTCAATTCTTTTATCGCAAAATAACAGCTTATTTCTCAAAAGATAAGGGGAGAGAGGTTTACTTTCTTTCCCGGATACGTAGATTGGAATCAGGCTAACTCTTATTCCGTATATCAGTGCGAGTGGTTAATCTTCCCACGCCGTGAATAAGTTTACTTCAGTACTTCATCGCCACTGCGCAAACGTAGGACGTGTCTTAAAACGTCAAAGCATATAAATAACCACACAACAGCACCACACAACGAAAATCGTCTAACCTTCACTTTGTCCAGTTCGTACGTATAGGCTGCATGGTTCTGCTATACTGCCAAATATCCCTCCAGAACAAGTTATTTCCTGGGTTTACAAACTAAAACTATGGTAATAAATACAAATGACAGACATATACATATAGCAACGGCTGGCTACTTTACTATTCTCATTTAGTTGGACGTTTTAGAGACTTGCAAGTTCTTGGACTTATTTTTAAACGACCGGGAAGCTTGGAACACGACTCAGAAATCTGTGTCCGGTGCATGCATTACCGCTGCTTCCGCTTTCGTTGGCGCCCTGTTATTTGGACCGCCTGGACTTGCTATTGGTATATTTTCTTCATGTGTAATAAGCTTTTATATATTTGCTTCAAAATGAATAGGCGGAACCTTGGGTGGAATAACAAGTTACACAATCTATCGAGATGATTTTGTGTCACTTATGAACGTTTGGAATGACATGCCTCCTTACAAAAGAAATCAAATCGCTCGTCAATTTAATGCTGCCTACCAGTTTGACGTAATAGACGCGATAGCTTTGATCCAGCTTCTGAAATGTGATCCAACTAGAATGGAAAATGTTAAAAACTACTTGCGTGAGTACTTGCGCTCCAGTTTTCAACCAGTGCCTTCTAATTAAACAAACCATATCACTATAGCTTATTTGCCATTATTGTTCTGTTCGTTGACCTGCCTTTAAGTATTTCTATATTAAAAAAGGTAATTGGCTAGCTCACTTCTCCATTAAGGGAGCTAGCAATCTGGTTACTGTTTATTGCAGCGTGATAATCTAAATGACGATTATATATTAATTCGTTAAATAAAGAAAAAATATGGAGCTTATTTACAAACCTTTGCTTGCTGTAGAGTGTACGTCTCGTCAGCTCTCGGTATATAAACTCCTGCTGGCAAATTTACAAAGCCAGGCAAATGTTTTCAACATTTTACTGTGTCACTGGTGCAAGTAAACGGCGGAAATATCCTTACAATTAGAAAGATACAAACACTTCACTTGAATTGCATATGTTTGTCTGAAAACGTCTTGTTCCAATCTTGAACAAAGGCGGCAAGGTTTCTTACAGCGGGTTTTAAAGCAATGCAATAGATGGCAATGCCGCCGAAAATGCTTTGCTAAATTTCGTGAAAAAAACAGTCCCAAACATTATTGAAATGTTCCCTAAGGCGATGTCAAATTTTAAGACTATTTTTCTATTACGTACATTGTTAGTAGATTTAAATGTGCCTGGCTCTGCTAATTCTCCCCTTTTCCGATGGGGGAAACGAAGTTACGTTTTTATTCGTTTAATGTAATCCTGGAGGATATTAAATGGCACATAACCAAAATGCGCGTCAAAATTCAGCTGCGACTGCAACGCAATGACTTCTAGAACTCTTACTTACTCTATTGTCCAGAGTGCGCAGGTAAGGAATACTTTTTTTCCATTTTAACCGATACACATGAGTTAAATAAGGAGCCCATATTTTAACATCTTTTTAATAACTATATTACAGCACTAAATCCCAACACGTCAAACCCCGTCCACAAGCTTCCGAAACCTGAAGCCCGAACATTTTAGTCTACTTCCATCAAGCAATAAATAACAAATATAATCCATAAAAACATAGGAACAAAAACAAACAGGCTAATTATATACCCACTCCAATGTACCAAAAATGCTAAGTCCCGAGGGGTGGTCTACGATGTATGGGAAGAATACGCTAAGTTGCTAAGATTGATTGCTGTTTGGCGTCCTAATTTAGGCAGGTAGAATTTAAGTCTCACTGGGTCATAGTTTTGCAAGAGGTCTCAAGAACGTAAATCCGAAGGGACCATGCGGCTAACACTTGTCACGTACCCAAATTATACGAATGATGATAGGAAGGCAAGTATCACAAGGGAATTGAGTGCTTGTTTCATTCTAACAATTATTTGCACTGACGTTTCGCGTGAAGCTCGCAGTGTTAGAGTACTTGACCACATTTCTTCTTGCTATAATAGATTGACGTTTCGTTGCACTTGAATGCATGCTCAAACTCTGGCATTTGCAATAAAATGCCAGTCAATCTAAATGTAAATCAAGAAAAAGGGATTGAAAAGCTCTCTTATTCATACAATGTATAGTTATACTCACTTTTCTTGCTCCCCGATGTGGAATGTTGTAGAGCGTTCGAAGTCTTTGTGCTGTGGAGTTTTAATGGTACATAGCGACTACAAAATACTTAATTAAAAAACAAAATTAACTCGTGGTTATGTTCACCTGTGCGTAAGACAAGAAGAAAAGTTGGGTATGGCTTAAATGCTGCATGCCAGCATACTCAATTCTTTGGCTTTCCATCCTATTAGTTAAAGCCTGCCAGAAAATATTAATCCTTTGCTCCTAAAGTATGTCTCAACTTTGTGGACTTAGTTACCCGTATAGCTTGCCGAGTCGCAGCCAGCTCTATTAAGTTACTTGAGGCCGTTCTTTGTAAAAACTCCGAGTCGTCAATCTTATGCTGATTCAAGTTTTCGGCAAAGCATTGCCGTTGCATAGTCAATAGTGTCGTTGATTCATTAGCTACCGGAGAATATTTCTCCGCTAAGGAACCTTGGATGTCATAGAGGATTCCAAACTCCATCACGGAATTAAGCATAACTTTAGCCATTTGTGTCCCAACAGTTCCATACAATATTGGCCTTAAGATAAATAAGCCAAAGATTAAAAAAAAAATCTTAGGATAGAAAATGAGCTTACATAGGGTATTTGGCACTGTAAAACGGGCTTTCCAGTAAGTGCTCCGGCATAACCACTTTATTAGCTTGGGGTATATAGGTAATATATGGTTTGTGTAGTGCGTCCATCCATCGGCTTTCGGGCGTCGGGTTAAGTAATTGTCTCTCTTCCAGCTTCCGCAGAAAGTGGACGCCGTAGAGGATGTTGGCATAAAAGTCATTGACTTGGACGCTCATGCCATTATAGTACTCGTCAAGGTAAACGGTGTTGGCCAGAGACTCCGGATAGCCTACTTGCAAGGTCAGCATGCGCAGCTGAAGAACCCCAAGCGAAAATTGAGCGTTTTGTGCTGAAGTTCTTATTTTAACCAAATTACCTTCTCAACAGCCCGGTTCCGTAGACCAGCGTTGTACCAAGTGCTGGCCACCAGGTTTTTGCCCAGTTCGTTCCTCAGCGATTCGAACAGATTTTGAATCTAGATGGGGTGAAATATGGGATTGGGGTGAGAATTTTCTTCGGAGCTTTCGGCTATTTTGACTAACCGTGTGCCTGGCTTCAACCAGTTTGTCGTTGTGACCCGAATAGAGAGTCCCTAGAGCCAAACGAAAATATTTCTGTGTCGTTACCATGCACATCTCCCATCGATCCACGGGCGCCTTTGATCCTGGAGGAGTAAGAGGAGTCAAATGTACCTTATTTTCCTTAAACCCACTGGCGTGTCATACCTAGCATATCCTTTTTGTGCACATCGACCAGCTCCCAGTAAATTTTGGACAAGTACGGCAGCATGGTATTAGCCAGACGCCACATCATGTAGTTGTTCAACGTACTGAAAAACAAGGAATGGCGAACGAGAGTTTATAGGAAATCATTAATTTTTCCTCGTTGGGGTGACTTTCTTATTATTTTAATTCGAAATACCTGCGGTCACTGGTGGAAATGATGACCGACACATCGCGCAAATATTGTGGTGACACGATCCATAACTCCGTGGAGTCATCGATCACGCCGGAGGGGTAGACCGCTCGTAATATTTCTAGCCAAGGTATCTATGACCAAATCATTGTTGCGTTATGATTGCGGAAGCGACAAAGTCCACTAACGTAGTTAAGGCTTACCGAAAAGGATTGCTTTTGAAGTTCAGCCACCGTCAACAAATTGACCGTGTTCAAAGGGTTACGGAGCTCCTCTGAGGTAGGCGTTAGTTCCGCTATCCGTTTTTCATAATGGAACACTTCCTCGGCGAACTTGGAAGCCTCTGGACTTGTAGCTCCGAGTAACTGTACGGCGTCTTTCAGGAATTGCTTGTAGGTGTTTATGGTCTGGAATTATGCAAAAGTCTAATCAAGCGGTGCATATTTAACACATTTCTCAATAGCTGTAAACCATACAACATACAACCATACAACATATTCAACAACACTTCATGCTGAGCGCTTACAATGTTGGAGAGCATTCAAGAGCATTTTCCCCCATCAAGAATGGGTTTAACATCAAGAATGGGTTTAGTATAGATCTCAGAGTTCTTTCTCTTTGGAGTATCACTAACACAGATCCAAAGTTTACAAGAGGTGGAGCATAAAAAAAATAAAAAATTCTGCAACGCATCTTCGAAACGTGAATCAAAAGCCATGCATGTGAGACAATGCGAGTGAGACGAAAGAAATCTTTCTCTACTTTGGTCACGTCCACGCTATATGAACACGTGCAAGAGGCATAATTATGACGGTCAAATGTTAGTGAATTTGGTTTTTGTGAAGTTTTACCAACCCGTGGTGGTGATTGCCGCGCCCACGCGGCTTCTGGCTTTTGGGGGGTGGAAATATCGTGTCAGGGCAAAGAAAGTTGTCAAGTGTGGCGAGAGAAGAGATATACGGTGGAAACGAAGAAAAAGAAGACCCAAAACAAGAAGAGATAAAAAAACGGTGTTAAAAATCGCGTAATCAGTAAAACGAACGGTATGCTGTCGTGTTTATAGAAGAAGTTATTTCGCCTTTGATTGTGGCCACCATCACACCGGCACTATATATGCCAAGAGGGCCGATAATACTTACCGCATGGTCGGGGGTCCGGTAATAATAGCTTCGGTCGGGCAGGCCAAGGCCTCCGGGTGAGATCTAATGAAAATTGAACGGAATATATATTAGCTGGCCATGTAGTTGCCTATAAAAATTCCCCCGGAACCCAAGAAAAAAAAAGAGAAACGAGAGAGAAAAAAGGCTTATTGAATCCTTACCCGTACGATACTTTTCTCCACATTGTAAGGATGTGGGGCCACGTCGACGGTGAAGAAAGCGTTTATGCCATACTCTGCATGTAATCTCCGAAGTGCCATTTTGAAGTTCCATGTGAACATGGAAAAGGAGCGCAAAACATCCCAGCCGCCTTTTGAAAAAATTGTCATCAAACTTTATGACGTATGACAGATTCTTCTTCAACAACAAGATACGCAGTTGTCACATTTTGGTCCCGCCTTACATTCTTACGTCCTTTGGGACTGTGTACCAGTTTTTCTTTCTCAAACGCTTCTAAGCACGCTTTTTCCGACATTTTAAAATCCAACATGCTATTTTCGAGGCAGGGCCCTCTTACACAAAGTGCCTTTACAAAGCTCCAAGTGGCTGCTTCGCAAAACGTCTTCGAACGCTATCGTAAATAGCTTAGTTATTGTAGATTCTGTGCTATATACGGAACGCGACGCGGCATGGATAGCCAAAAAAAAATATTCTTTCTTTTACAGCTCACCAGATTTTTTGGCCCACTTTTTACCCTCCCCTTGTAAGCCTAAGCTTTGATTTCTTACCTATTTGATCGATGGCTCGGATGAGTTTCTGTTCTGGAACGACTATGTGTTCTAAGGCTGTGCAGGACTCGTAAAAGTACTTGAGTTTCCAAGCCACAGAATCCACTCGTGTCGGGTAAGGTCGTGTAACAAGCAGGCGACGAAGTCGGTCCAAGGCTGTAATAACAAGACCCCAGATTTTACTCACATAGCAACGGGAGTGTCAAGTGCAACTGTTGCAATCTCAGAAGGAGTTTTTATTTTATTGTTATTTTTGCTTAACAAAGAAGGACGAAATCCTGCAAGTTTGTTCACGGACTAAACAAACTTAACACCAAAAAGAAAAACTATACAACTAAACGTAGTTAAGAAATAAAGGAAACGTGATTAGGCTGTTACAAGCGGTAAATCCTTCGCTCCAACAGTGATTTACCTTGATGGCTCAATTCTTCTACGATGCCCCACTTGCTTGATGAAGGAGGCAAGGGATTGGAAGCAAACCAGCCGCCGCATGAAAACCCCCAAAAGTTCTGGCAAGCTGGTGTGGATCCATTAAGGCTGCCGAGTACCTAAATAAATAGTGGATAGAGAAAGGCATCAATTAAGTAATATCGCAGACCACAAACCCCAGGTGCTTTCTGAAGAAATCTGCCAGGCCTGCGTGTTTTTAAAAAAAAAGGAAAAATCATAGACTTAAGGGGCTCGTTTAAAATAAAACACTCTTAAGCTACCCTCATTCTGTTCCGTAATATAAGCCACGTAAGTCTTAGACGTTACAGTTTCTTTATTTTTTCCCCTCCAATAAGTCTGTATATGCCCCCGCTTTCCAGATACCAGGCACAGAGGTCTATCGAGATTTTTCTGAATATAACCCCAAATGCTAGCAGCTGTTGCCTATGGCCGTGCACTATTCTTACAAGGGAACCTATTGATAACTTCTCGGACGGGAAAAAGCACTTTAAAATGGACGGTGCCACACGCTTCATGGTTCTTACCCGGTTTTCCCGGCTATCTTTCTGACAGACATCGCTCTAGCGTCAGTCATACATGCAACATTTAATGTTGCCGTTGCCGCTCAGCACTGCACCACCGATAAGAAGCACCCAGCAGAATCAGCATTCCCCCCCTTTTTCTAATTTCCCGTTTTTTCTAAATTGCGTTTTATTACCACGGATAGAACGGAGAAATGGGGTTTCTCTACGACATTTTTCACCGTAAGATAATTCGCTATCTCGTCCCAACGAGCGTTCTTTGTTTGTTTTGTTTTCGGTCCTATGTTGACAGTTTGTACATGGTGACTCGCTCTCTAGCGGTTATTTGCTCATTGTAGCGGACACGGGGAGTTTTCACTGGGCCAACCTCCAGTAAGGACATGCCACGGTATGCTTGGTGTGTCGCTACTGTAGCATTAGGAGAGGAATTCAGTGTTGGTTACACTTCTGTAAGGAAACGATTTCCAAGTAAATGTTGTGAGGATGCATGGAAAATGGAAGAAAGACTTGAAAGAAAAATCTAGGGATGTCTTGTTCCTTCTACGACGGTGTATAGCGTCCTCAGCTCGTTTCTGATGGCTACATTTAGAATTCACCCTACTCGTGTCTTGTCCTTTACTTTACAAACGTCCCTTCAACTTTGAGGGATTCTTAGTGTGTTTGAACGCGGGAAGAACTCGCTCATTCCGAATTTCATCAACTTACGATCGATGCAGGAATTCCTGAAGCTTCCACGTTGCCAAACCGCTCATTATACCGTACGTTCAAACGCAGTGGGTGAGGAGGGACTACGAAACACTTAACCCGTAATTGAAACGTTGACATGTGTGCTTTGGAGGATTCGTAAATCTGCCACAAGTGGAATTTAAGAACAAATAAACAGGGAAGGGCACAGAAAAAGCAAATAAAACAGAAAGAAAAGCGGGCAAACGTCCCGATGGTCATGTAGCTAACTCAAAAGAAGGCATGTGTACGCTTTAATTACGAGTAAAAACACCCTCATTTTCTGCGGGCAAAGTAGCATTCTGAGGGGGGGTTTGATTGTTGCTGGGACGTTTTGTGCTTTGACAAGATAGCATTTACTGTGGGAAATGTGGCCCCGTTTTCACCCCTGTACCCGCGGAATGCTTCTTGATTTAGTATTCATGTCTCGTTCTAATGATGTTGCCCTTCTCTCGTCAGTGCGTTTGATGTATGGCTGTCGGCAGTCCGGACATAGGATGTGGCATGGGGAATGTGCCCTGCATACCGTAAATGCTCTATAACTTCAAGGGAGAAAGCCCTTACCGTAATCCGACCCAAGTCCCTACCGTGAATGACAACCACTTGTACCCAATCTGTTCTTAACTTTCAGTTTCACACGGGACAAGACTCGGAGCGTACACCGGTACCCTTTTCATTGTTCAACGAGTAGTTGAACAATGTTTCATCAGCAGCGAGCATGCATCGATGGAGACTCTTCTGCAAGTATATGTATTACTTTATTTTTAGAAAATAGCTTATTGATTAGGCGTTGGTTGGGATGCGACGTGGGCAATGTCTTTGAGGGTCCAAGGATAAAACCGAAAACGACTAACTGATAAGTCTGGAAGATAGCTCTTAAGCCTTTTACGTATGCGTTGCTGATGCGAGATATTGCAAAGGGGAAAAGGTTGCTGCGGTCGTTAACGCGCGTAATCATTGAAGAGCCGCTAACGACTTTTCGTCTCAACTTCTCAGCAGGTCTTAATTCAAAAACTTAAGAGTCTTTTTAGCTCATCTACCTAACCCCATATGGCCTGATTTCCTGTCGTTAAGCTTGCTATATCGCATATGTGGCCCCAAATCGAAACCAGAAAAACGAGGGCGTGTCAAAGCAGCATCCCAAGTGTGTTTTTCTCAAGACTTTTTCTTCGGGACCGTTCCCCAAAGTTTTGGGATTGTTTAGAAGGACAGTTGGACCGTCTGTTCATTTACATGTTTTGCTAACTAGGAAGTTAACGCGCGGACGAATGTGTCTTTTGGTATTGTGTAGTTGGATGAGGTTTTCGTTGGGGACTTAAAAATAGTCCCAACACGCTTGCTGGGAGCTTTGTGAAGCCTTTCTTCAAAGCATTGTTTCTTTTCAACCCGGGTGTTTATGGTAGTTAGGAGTTTGTCTAAATGACTGCATTTGAAGACACATTATTTGCGCACTTTGGTCGCGGCTTTCATGCATGCATTAGACATCACTGTTCTATAAATCACCCATGGTTTTACCAATTTATTCAGAAAATAGGTCTCAGAAGTCAGAATGCTAGATTCACTGGCGTGCTTAGTTTACGCTATTAGGACTTTTGGCATATAAGAACCCGGGGATAATGGTCTATTGAAATTGGAGATCCTTTCCACACCTGCTACCTCAGTCACAAAGCATCAGGATTACACGGCTTTTATTACATTAACCAGCACTGTACGTGCGACCTGCTCTGTCTTCCGTGATGAAATTACGGATCCGCAGCTATTCCTTGTAAAACGCTTAGAAAGAGGAAAGAAAAAGACCTTAAAAGTTAGCAAAAGATCAATGTTGGAAAAACGTAGAAGCAGATGGATGGGTATGGTGAAAAGATGCAGATGAGGTTTCGTTCTCTGGGTGTAACCAACGGGAAATTCTTGTAGCCCGCCAGAGTTGTAAAAAACAGTTTCGCAAATCTTCCGGCTGCGTGGAAAAGGGGGTGGCTAGGTGCCAATACCATTGTCTTCCTTCCAGTTTGTCACCCGTCGTGCCTTTGGCGTTTGTCAAAATGGATTAAGCCCTACTTAAACATGGAGATTCGGCAGCCACAAATGGCGTTTAAAGTTGTTCATGTGTAAATGTGACATGCAGCTAACCCAATCGCTCGATGGAACACGACATTTGTCATCGTTAAAAGTACGACATTTTAAAAATTGGGCGAGTTTTCTGCCGAGCGAGGTTTTCCTCTCCGGTACCTTAGGATTCAGAGGATACGTTAGACTGCAGAGGCAGAAAACATGTGACCTGTCATCCGTCACTTAATGTTTGAAAAAGATCCTGAGGGGTCCTTGATTTCCCATGCTGATTCCTCCCTGCGACGACAGACGTCTTTCCGGATTACGTAGTACTCGGGACCCTAGAACGTCTACAAGTCTTTAAACTCGTAAGAGATGAAATTGTAAGCTGCTCTCAATACCGTGTCTCTTTGGGTACCGGATTGCCTTGTCACGAATCGTAAAGTTTTCCCAGTTTTGTCCTTGTTGTGCCAGGGCTTGATTGTATGTCCATCATAGTTAGTATAGTGTCATTATACTCATGAAAGGTGTCAGACACTACCAGACCTGTAGGCATGTCTCGGTGGTACAAATGTTGGCAGTAGAGTTCACAACAGGTTCTCCCGTTTCGGAAATCCGAGATATAGTGTGTGTTAAGCCCGGTGCACACTGGAGTGTCGTTTATGTCAACATACACAACATACGACTAGTAAACAAACCAGAAAATTTCGGCACAAAGCCGACATAAGCACTCATACGAGTTGAGCACTGCTCAACTTTTGGCACACAGGCCCAACTGACATACGCCTTTCCGCCAATCACATATAACGTGATTTTACTAGTCGTATGTTGTGTATGTTGATATAAACGACACTCTAGTGTGCACCAGGCTTTATGGTTTCAAAACGTTCTCGGAAAACGAATGACAAACGGGTGTCACTCGAGTTCTAAATTGGTAGTTGGATTGGAAATGCATTAGGTTAGGTTATATTAGGTTAGCTTAACAATTTTCGTTGATGAGAGTCGTTAAAACTTTCACTTTCTTTCACTCCACTAGCTGGAAAACGAAAAATGCATTGTTGGCTTACACACTAGTGTCATGTTTGACTCGGGATACATTACGTATGTATGTAACTAAATTCGGAGAACGTGTTGGGTGTTCAATAGGGGCTATTCCATAAGCAGTTTCCTGGGTTAAGGCTCCCGTATACCTTAGCTTATTGATAGGAACAATACACAGATGGCACTGGTAGTTTTTGTTGTTTTACGAAAG